>VDFB02120397.1:0-18139 GCA_007258455.2 Sequoia sempervirens | reverse complement strand
AGGCCATAACTTTTGACTCGGGTGTCCGTTTGAGCTGAAATTTTACGGGTTCTTACGTTATGAGCTGGCATGTGTATTCCCAATGGACCTTGATTTGGTTGGACCCTAATTTGCCACATTTTTCAGGCCTCAAACTATTATCTTGACCCTCAAAATCGTAATTTAGTGTTTTTTTCTAGTTTTTGAATAATCGTTTTCGTTAATAATGCAGAATGCATGTCTCATATTTGGGATGTTAGTTGGAAATTCATCCTACCTTAGTTTTGGGTATTTTTTGGAAAAAACTTGAACTCTCAAAAGTATGTCCGTGAATTTTCCTAAAATGGCAAAATTTGACAATTTTTAAAAATTACCAAATCTAGAAAAATCTGATTGTTAGCACCTTACGTCCTTTAAACCCCAGAACTTGGTACAGAATCAATCCCATCACATCCTCCAATCATTCTATGCTTCAATCCAATCCTAATTTGAGCTTTAATCTAATCCCAATCTGAGCTTAACCAAAACCCTAATCTGAGCTTTAGTCCATCTACAGTCAAGATCTCTGGATATCAAAACAAATCTTAAGATCCCTCCCTCCATCTTCTTCAATTTTATCTTATTCATCCTTTCATCCATTCTGAGAGTCATTCTCCCAATCTTCAAACATTTGTTCACCCGTTTCAATCAATAATCTACTTGTTCCAAGTAATCTATCATTCATTCTAAGCTTTTGTCTTCTTGTTCTGAGAGTCATTCATCTATTCTTAGTAGTTGTTTACTCATTTCAAGTAGTCGTTCATCCCTCTTGATTATTCGTTTACTCATTTCGAGTAATCTTCCATTCATTTCAACCTTTCATCCATCCATTATGAATATTTGTCCTGCTATTCTGATCATTCATTTACTCATTCTGAGTAAACGTTCATCCATTTCAAACCTCCTTCCATCATTTCGAACTCCTGTTCTGTCATTCTAATCATTCGTTTACTCATTCTGAGTAAACGTTCATCCATTTCAAACCTCCTTCTATCATTTCAAACTCTCGTCTAGTAATCTCGATCAATTGTTTACTTGTTCCAAGTAATCTTTCATCTATTCCAAACCTTCATCTTCTCGTTCTAAGAATCTTTCATCCATTTTGAGCAGTCTTTTACTCATTCTAAGTAGTCTTTCATCCATTCTGATCAATCGTTTACTCATTTTGAGTATTCGTTCATTCATTTTTATCATCCATTTCTCTAATCAAATCATCGTTTTCCCCATCCAAATCCTTTGAAACTTCATTTCAGGTTATTATCCAAATTGACCAAAGTGTCTGATCTGATCGTCATCATCAACATTCGCTTAGGATTTTCATTTGTCTTGAGTCATTCAATCATCATCGTTGGCCTAATCAATCCATTTTCAATCTCAAAGTGGATTCAGTGCCGTAATCATCCTTTTATCCTTTAATCTGATCAATTATTATCCTACATCACCTAGGGTAATCTCTGAATGGGGTTTACAATCCCTTTCTTCATCCTATCCAATTCATCAGTTGATCTTATCAATCATCAATCGATCTTATCCAATCCAATCCAACCACATCCCTATCCAATCACCTTTGACCCAATTAATCTAATTCCATCTCGAAGCAAATTAGGTGTTGTAATCATCCTTTGATAATCCAATCCGATCGTCATAATCAATCCCTTCGCATTTGATTTGGCCTATGGATTTGATTGGGATTTAGATTTTTCTTCTCTTCACCATGTCTTTTAGAGGGGCCATGGGGAGCTTTAGATTCATGTGGATGTTTGGATTTATGTATTTTTACATTAGCATCCAAAGTGCTTTTAGTAGCAATGGGATGGGTGCAAGGATACAAATGATTTGGAGAAATGGAGGTAGGATTATGAGGATTATGTGTAGATGGAGAATGTGTAGGTATGTGCCTTTGTTGATCCTAATTAGGGGACATGTGAGAGGGATGTTTATGATGGATTACATGGATAGGTGTTGGATGGATGAAAGGATGAGATGGAGGAGATGATTTTAAGGTATAGGGGCCCAAAATAGATGTAGGACCTGGAGGAAACATGGACAGAGTAGATGGAGGATGGGAGATGGTAGAGGTAGGAACATAAGGACCCAAAATGGATGGAGCAGATGAAGGAGGAATGTGGATGGTTGTTTTGAGGCGATATGATAGAGGAGGAGGAATGGCAGTATATGATCTGGTGGAGCGATGGGAAGAGTAGACATTTCTTTTGGAAAAGGCTCGTTGAGGACGTCTAGAGGTTGTACCAACATCTTTAGATTATGAGTCTTGGGAAATAGGTCCAAGACCTTGCTTTCAGATTTGTTCTTTGACTTGGATTGGCTCTAAAATACCTTGCTCATGAAGGCCTAGACCTTTTCCTTAATAGTTCATGCTCTTGAGCATTTGATCCATGATAGAATTTTTGTTATTCTGGAAATATGATGCCAGTCCATTATTAGGTGGAGGATGATGGGTGGTATATACACTGTGTTTTTCTTCTGCAAGGAGGCCACCATGGAAGAATGTGAGATTACCAAGGGGATATGCAAGCGGTGTGACAATAGCAGTTTTAGGCAGTGTGAGTCCATTATCAGTGCTCTTAAAGATAGAAAATTTCATTTGGATTGCATTTCATCTCCATCCTCTCATCTATCAAAATCCCCCCATCCCTTAATCCTTCATCACTCTCCCTCATCTATCCATCCAATCTCTTATCATCATTTCCTCAATCTTCTTAGAATAATATAGATTGGTTATTCTAAGCATCTTGTCCATCATCATTTTTATTCCTTTCATCTATCTCACATCCCAATCCAATCCTCCCCCATTCAATCTAGCACAAATCATCTAATCATATCCTTGGTCTTCCTCAATCCCTAACTTTCATCTTCACGCCCATCATCTTCCTTCCTAGTCAATCCTTTGATGACTAGGGCATCTTTCCCAATCTGACCGTCTTCTTCTGAGTTCTATGTTTTAATATTATTTTAAATGATGCTACTTCGTAACACCATCTCAAAGAGGGGAAAAATATAGTCACCTAAATTTGGACACTTAATTTATCCAAATTTATCCCATTTCATCTAAACATTCCCTTATCCGCATTAATTAAGTAATATCACTATTATTTAATTAATACCTCTAAATTTCTTCTAATCCCTAAGGTATTTAATTATTAAATAAATACCTTATCTCTTTAATCATCTTTTTAATCAAATGAATTAAATAAATATGACATTTATTTAATTCCTCACATGTCACATCCCTTTCTTAATTCTAATTATTCTCATAATCTCATCATTAGGGATGTGCACATGCCTAATCCTTGATTAGGATGTGTCACATCCTCCAACTTTTGCAAGTTGGCCTCTAATCTCTCTTAGCCACCTAACCCTCATCTAATCCTTCATTAACTAGCCTAATCAACCTCTCAAGGAATTTTTAATTTCTTTTATCCTTCCAAAGAATATTAAATTCATTTTTCTCTTCCCCATGTGATCTTTGACTTGTCACATCAAGTCACATGTTATCTCTTCCATAATCTCCCACTTGCCTCTAATATGTCATTAATTTGTCTAACCAGGTAATTGCACAACCTTAATCACTTAATTAGGTCAACCTAATCCCCATGTCATTTATGGAATGTGTCCTAAGTCAACCTTATTAAAATATTTCTCCTTTTGGAGAAGGCACTCCATTCCCCATGTGAATTTTTAATTCACATTTAATCCCCCAATGCATTCCAAAGAATTTTAAATTCTTTCTCATTCCCATGTGGATATTCAAGGAGTTTTTAATTCCTCACATGTCCTCTCACCCACATGGATACAAGGACCTCTTTTATGAGGATATCTTGTCCAAATCCCAAGGTACTATGTAGTACCTCCATGTCATGTACTCTCCTTAAAAATTTACTTACACATCATCTTTCTCAAGCCACTTCACATGCCACATGTCAAGATGTGAGGGCTTGTGAGTTCTCAACTCACCATAGCCCTACATCTTGGCTTTGTTGGTTTAATCCAAACCATCCATTTCTCTAAAGAATCCAAAATTCTCTATAAATATCCCCTTTTTTCTCTCATTTTGGGGGGATATCATTGTGCTAGCCAAACTCTTGCAAATTTTTCATTGGAGCTATACTTAGTCAAATTTCTCATTTTCTTGCACTCACCATAGCATTTTCATCCATTGTTATCCAACTTCAACCATATTGCATCCTCATTATCCACCATCAAAGGAGCATACAACATCAAAGATCGAAGGGGAAACCAAAAAATAACTCAACAAGGTAAAATATTCCATTTTGTTTTGTTAAGTTAATCATTTTCCCAATCTTGAGGTGTAGGGTGTTTATATTTGTTGTTTGCAATATTTTGTTTGTTGCTCATTTTCTAACACGTATTTTCACTTGTTCACAATGGGGATAAGATTCCTTCTAGAACTTATCTCAACATTTAATAATTTCCTAGTTAGTTAGGGTTCATGTTGTCACATGTTGTTAGATCATGACACATGGCAACATCTCATGCTTTTTAGGTTTTCTCTGATGCCTATATATATTCAAGGCATTTTGTACATTTGTAATCATCCAATCTCATAGTGTAGATCAATATAATCTCTATTGTGCATGCCTAGTTGCAACACTTTCTATGTGGTTGATTATCTTTCCTAACAAAGGTCCTCCATTGAAGACTGCAGCTTTATGGACCTTGTGCATCCATAACCTCAACAATTTTCATAGCCAAAATGGACATGAAACCAAACACTATAAGCATCTCAAACATTTAGTTCAAGACCTCATTGATTTGGGCCATTTGTCCATTGTGGGTATTAATGATCAAGGAAATAAGTCCATTGCACCCCCTAACCATAATTTATAAATTTTCACCAATCCCATGCCTAAACACAATATCTCATTTGTCAAAGCTAGTGAATCTTCAAACACTGATGTAATGAATGTTGATACAAACAATGAACAACATGATATAACTCCAACTCTTACCCAAGTTAATCATATGGATAAACTTGTGGGTGTGATAGACGTTATCTCTCATAAGGGCCAAACTAATAAATCTCTTCATATCACTTTTTCTGCTAAAGATATACTTCAAAAACTTCTTGATGGTCCTCTTTACATAGCTGGTAGAATCTATGATAAACCCACAAATGGGATATTAATAGATCCCACCTATGGTGAGAATGTGATCACAAAAGAGCTTTTAGTATTACATGATCTCTATTATAATAAACCAACTGCATGGATTAAGACACATACTAGTTTTGCATGCCCTACGATCAGATCAATTGTGCTCCCATTACAGATAAGACCCAAAACTTTAGATGTAACATTTTCAATTATTCCACAATCGGATCAAATTTCATTTGTGGCTAGGCCACCCTTGGCTTCACTCAATGAAAGTGGTCCCATCAGTAGTTCACAAGTGTTTGAAGTTTCCATATGGCAATGAAATATTTACCATACACCATAGTGGCTTTAATCCCTTATCCTCTAAAGGTATTTTTTCCTTAGAATCCTTTTGGCCTACACCTATGGAACCTATCACACCTCGAAAGGACTTCTCGTTCATAGCCTATCAAAAGTTCAAAGCCAAAAAAATAGTCGAATTGTCTCTTCGTAACACGTCCCCATCCACTTCCACACCTCCTATCATAGATGAAACCATGATTCAACTTGAGTCTAAAATTGAGCAAACCATACAATGTCATGAACAACCACCCTTACAAACTTCTCTACCATCGTTTAAATGGCCAAGGGAAAATGAAACAACTCTTGTCATGCCTCCTCGCATTAAACAAGTGTATAAAGCTAAAGAAACATTGGTTTACCCATTTTCTTCGGTTTCTTCTATTCTTCCCTCTTTGGAAGTAGAAGAACCTATGATGACTCAATCC
The DNA here is from genome assembly GCA_007258455.2 of Sequoia sempervirens. NCBI lineage: Eukaryota > Viridiplantae > Streptophyta > Pinopsida > Cupressales > Cupressaceae > Sequoia > Sequoia sempervirens. The sequence continues at coordinate 12,219 of VDFB02120397.1, read as the reverse complement.
TCTCTTACACCTCAACAACTTCAAAACAGAATTAAATGAAACCGCGGTGCTAGGGAACATAGGCATCATCATCGTATCCTTGCTCGTCAATCTCACATAGAAGAAAATAAAGAAAATCAACCTCCACCTTTGAAAAAATTAATAGATAACCACCCTCCTCTTGACCTACCACAAAATAGTCTAGTGCAACCTTCACAACAAAATGAACCAATCCAACATCCACAACTTTTGATACATCCTTCCTTGGAAATCACCCTTCGTCCTCTCGTTTTCATCAATCTTGATGATGATGACAATGTGGAGATTGCCAAAATAGATGAAGAAGTGCACAATAATTTAAATTATTTATTTTCATCTACAATGAGCCTAAAAGATAAATCCTCTCCACCAAGTGAAGAACCTGGTGCATCTCCTAATACAACACTTGCAATTCTTCCTTTGGACACTTAATCACCCTCACAATACACTAAACATGATTGGGAGGAAAATGAATTGTTAGATGATTAACTTGCATTCTCCTTGCTATCCTTTTGTACGTTTCTTTTATTTTGATTTTTCTTTCATGTGTTCCCCTAGAACATGTGTTTGATGTTCCCTCTCTTTGTACACTTCTTCTATTTGTATCTCTATTCTTCTATATGTCATGCATCTTTGCTTTTTCTCTTTTCATTTTGCGTTCTCCTTTTGGGAATGATACAAAGTGTAGAGATGCCCTATGTCTCTTCCATGTTGACCCAAAAGGTCCTTGTATTTTTCTCTTTTGGTTTCGTGTTGTCCTTTTAGGGATGACATAAGGCATTGAGACCAAAATGTCTCCTTCATGTTGACCTAAAATCTTTTTCATTTTCTTTCGCCTTTTCATTTTCTTTCATTTCACTTTTGTTTTCATTTTGGGGATGATGCAAAGTGTTGAGACCACAATGTCTCTTCCATGTTGACCCAAAATGGACTTTCCTTTTTCTTTTGTTTTCACTCTCTTTGTGTCATTCTTCTAGTTCTATGTTATTTAGGGAATGATGATAGTTCCAAGCTCTTTAATAAAAACATTGCAGCAATGAACATACTGACTCCAAATCCATAGATCCCTTATGTGTTTGGTGTGTTCTATTTTGGGGGGAAACTCCCTTTATTTTGTTATAATTTTTGTTAACATGAAGCAGCCTAACTTTGAAACATATGACTTAGCATAGGGCTTTTCAAGTTGGCTCTCATGTCTTGTTCTCCTTTTTCATTTTCTTCCCTTTTCTACTTTAAAGTAATTTCTCACATAATGATGTGTAGCAATTCCTTTAAAGTGGGGGGCATACATTACCATAATTCATTTACATTCTTGATTCCTAGTGTAGCCTTTCCATTTATATGATGTGTTTTTCACTTTGTGGATGACATTGTGTGTGATGTCCTTCATAAGTGTGATCTATCTTAGCATATTAATTCCTCTTGGTGGTCTTGATGTGACGCATTGCATCCCCTAAATTGTGAATATTTTATTCTTTGATTGGTCCTCTCTTGGAGACATTAGACAAAATGTTCCCTAAGTGATAGACCTTGCATGAACTTAACAAGACTCCTTTTGAACATCTTTTTACATTTTACATTTTTGCATTTTACCACCTTGCATAACACAACTTGCATGCTTGTGGTACCTTCCTTTTTGTTCATGAGTTCTAAGCATATGGAGCTTTTCTTTTCTCATGAAGCACTCGAACCAAAATTTTTCCTTGTGGTTCCTTGCTAAAGTTATTAGGAGGTATAATTTTGATATAGTTGAGCGGTAATTCCATCTAGTGGCACAACTTTCCCCATAGCCACCTTTATGTTTGTGAGTGCATACCAACTAGCGTATGTATCTCCCCTTTTGGTATTTCTCACCCCATGGAAAATCAAAAGTTATGTGCCCCCAAAGTGAGTATACCTGGCCTTCTCACCCGGTGGACCGCCATGAGTTTTTTCACCCCAGAGTGAGTATACATTCTCTTTTAGCCTAGATCTAATCCATAACTAGTTTGACAGACGATAGAAGCTTCATCTGATTCTCAAAATTTGTGTGTTCCTTTGTTCTTATGCTTAGTTTTCCATGGGATCTTCATCTTGGGGGCTTGATCATCCCTCTTGATCTTTGTTATTCCATCTTTCTAATTTAAGTACATTTGAACCCTCCTCTCGATGTTCATGGCTACTTCACTGTGTGTTTGAAGCAAGTTCATCCTCTCACTAAAGTGGGGGTTAAATGCATTGTAGAAAAATGGACCCTTGTCATTTTCATGGTCTTTTAGGCCTTTCTTCATGATGTTTGGTCTATTTTTCTCTTATTTTATGTCGTAACATGGCTTGAACATGCATATTTAAGTACCAAAATTCAAATAATGACGTCTTGTGAAGGTGTTGTGAAGTGTTGTAAAGCATTTCTACACTTTTCTAGACTCTATTCATTACAATTCACCTAAAAATCACCTTTTCATCACTAATCAAGTCCTATTTTGAAGTGTTGTAAAGTTTGTAACAATATTTCATGCTTTTCTAGGCATAACTTCACTATTTATCCCTTTCTTATGCTTTATTTGGTCCCTTTATCCCCTTATAAGGCTTAATTAAGTGCATTTTTTAATATAAGCTTGACAAACAACATTGAATATAACTTAATTCCCGACACCCATTTTTAGGTCCTAGGTGAGACCCACTCACCATGGGTGGTGAATGAGTCCCCCTTGGCTCCAAATTCAAAATATTTTAAATTTCCTTTTGAGAACAGTTTTTTATTCAAAATCACTTGATGTCGACTTGTGATGAGGTATTAATGGGTTAATAATGCACAAGATTGTATAAATAAGTGTTTTTACATCCATTTCAACCCCCATCATCAACACCAATTCATTCAAGCATTCAATCTCACATCACATTCAAGCAATCAAGCACCTTACAACATCAAATCAAGCATTAGTCAAGCATTGTAGAGAATCCATTGATACAACTTTAGATTTTCATCTACAAGGGTTTGGTAAGTTAATAGCATTTTCATGTTGTTAGTTTATCATTCTCTTGCATTTCATTATTTCATTAAGGGTTTGATTACCAAAGTGGGGTTTGACCAAGGAAAACTCCTATTTGCTAACCCTCAACCATTTTTCCCCTCTTGCATGTGTGTTTGCAGGCTTTTGTGTGTAGATTTAACAAGCATTTAGGTGATTGAAGATTGGTCAACAAGTCAACTAGGTGCTTCAAGTCAAATCAACTCTATTTCAAGCTTGAAGAATGCTTTTTTTTTCCATTTCCTATAGAATTGACTTTGGTAACACGGCAAGCAGACATTACTAGATCTGGTGTTGCAGAGTTGTCTCTTGATTTTTCAAAATTTTGGGAGACAACTGATTCGCCACCAGTGATGAAGGAGTCCCACCTTAAGACTGAAAATCTAGGTTTTGTCAGATTCCAGATCCCAATGGTCAGAAATTGGTTCCTGATAGATTTTCACCAGTAGCAGGACTAATTTACCACCCTGGGTGAATGAGTCCCACTGTTGATTTTCAATATTCTCATACATCATTCCACAAATTCTAGATTACTCAAATCTTTCCTAAGTGCACTTTGATTCAGAATTTCTCTTTATGTTTTGCATTATTTATTCTTAGTTCATTGTTTTCATATCATAGTGTGTTTTCCAACATAGCTTAAATCTTTGTTTTGCATTCATAATCAGTCATATAGATCACTTAATTGCATTTAGTTCATATAACATCACACATAACATAATTTGAATGAACCCTTTAGCATTTTTGGCCCTACCTCTCTCGTTTTTGGTGACAAACCCTAAAGGAGTTAGAGAACCCTAAGGTGCCAAAAATCTACAATTAATATATGCATGAAGGAATGCGTACACAAGGGTACATAGGTAGACATATCTATGCACACTCATGCACAAGTTGCTTATGTGCATGGAACTATCTGATGGATCTCACGACATGTATATGTATATGTATAGATATATCACTCAATGGCTCTAATCAATACCATAGTAATTGTATGTGATTTTGGTGTATGAATTGAATGAATATATATATGTATCCATATGCGCGCATGGTGGTAAGTGGACATGCCCATAAAAATAAATAGACACATGTATACATACATATACATGTACATAGAGACATATATATATACATATATATATATATATACATAAATATATATATATATACATAAATATATATATGTATGTATGTATGTATGTATGTATAGTCATCCCAGAATAATGGGTTACACTTTTTGGCCAAACTTGACATTGAAATAAACATTTGTAGAGAAAACTTCACTTTTTGACACTTATAGTAGGTAAACTATTAGGAATTTGAAAATGATGTAAACTAGTGATTTGTGAGATTTTTTCTGTAGATTTTAAATGTATATTTTTTTTAAAAAAATTGAAATTAAATTATAATTTTTTTGCATCTCCTTTGATAACTAGTTTTTAATAGTAAACAACATTTTTAAAAAGTGGTGTGTACTTTGGCTCACATAAATTTTTTTCTATAAAGGATAAAATTCTGATTCTTTTCAATTTAGGTTGGTAACACAAGTATCTAGTGGTTTCATTTTGTTTCATAGCATTTTGTTGAATATTTTTCTTTTAATTAAGTTTTGAAGTCAAAATATTTCTAATTTAGACATAGGTGCACTTCGGCTCGTATAACTTTTTTGGTATGTATTGAAATTCATTTTTTCTTTTTTTGTTGGAATTAGGACATCAATACCTAGTTTGTATATATTTTTTAAAAAAAAATCCTCAAATTTACTATTTTTCCACAATGATTTTTACTGAACTTGATGTTCGGTGAAAAACCTATGTACAGTAAAACTAAAAAATAAAATATAAAATATAAACAAAATATATTAAATTTATAGTTGTTGGAAAGCACGTTTCGATCACTACAATCATCTAGCTTGGTTTATCAAGTTGACTCCATTTGCACCTCCTTCCCAAGCTTCGATAGTCAAAAAATGCATAAATTTTGAAATGGTGGAGGGGAAGGTGAAAAAAAGGGGTTCATTAGAACTGAATTTCTATTGAAGGGGGTTCGAATGAATCTCCCCTATATGGTGCAAGAGGGTTTTCATTAGAAGGGGGGTGGGTTCATTAGAAGTGGGGGGGGTTCATTTGAAGGGGGGGCTCATTAGAAGGGGGGCGGTTCATTCGAACCCCCTTCATTAGAAGGGATAAAACATTTTAAATTTTTTGATGGGAATTTCTAATTTTTCTTCATTCGAAAAATTGTAACCCACTATTGTGGGTTTACCCTATTAATATATACATATGTATGTTTGTTTGTATGTACATGTATGTATGTATGTATACACAACCAATATATTAATATAACAATGTGATTATTATCTTGATGTATTCATTTGTATATCGATTATATATACATGCTTTATTGACATTTGATAAGTATGGATAAATATTAACATATACAAATATACGTATATGTATATATATATTTATGTGTGTTAATATATATATATATATCTGTAAGTATATAAATACATATATGTTATATATGAATGTAAATGATATTTTCTTTGAGATCGACTATCTAAAGCAATGATTATCAACCAATTTAAATGCTACATTTATGTGGATTTGAAGTCGATTATCTTTAACAACTTAGAGGCCAATTTATTAAACTAAAACAAGGCTGAACTATGAAATAGTAATGACTATATTTCTTAGCCACATTATACTCTTGTTGTCTGCAAAAGGAGAGTTTATAATATGCAAACATTGAGTAGTCATTAAGTTGATGAAGTGATAATATAATAAGTCAACACATCTTTTGTGGAAGCCATGGACTTTGTAAACTATTTATACTCTATTTTTATATATCAACCTGTAAAGGATGATTTTGGTTTTACCCTGTTTCACAATGCTTTGCTCCTCCTAGGGTTTTTCACCTAAAAGGAGAAAGGGGATGGAAAGAGGTTCTAGAATGCAAGGGTTTACACTCAATACTATGTTAATGAGATGTATTATGTGTAATTAAGATGTACAAATGCACTAATCTAAATTTGAAGTAACCTAATGATGCAAAACTATGAAAATGTAGAATGTTGGAAAACACAATGTGATATATGCAAACATGAACTAAACAACCTAGAAATGCAAATAAAACTAAATAGAAAGCTATAAGATAAAAGGAGTGCACCTAGAAGTGTGTTGCAGAATTGAAGCAACTCTGAGATTCTAGAAATTCTGATTTTTAAGCCTAGTAAGACACTTAGGCCAGTCTAGGCTACTTAGTCTCGAATCTGGAGAAACTACCCAGAAACTACTTTCTGCCAAATGGGTATCCGTATCTTCAAAAATCATTAAAAGTAAGGTTCAGTGGGACTAAGTCACCCAAGGTGGTGACTTATTCCACTTCTGAATCTCTAAAAATTCAGAAGTGGAAACGAATACTCTAGGTCTGCACTTCGGTTTCCTACAAGTGTCCACTTTTGAAACTCTAATTTTTGGGCCTGAAAGTGACTTTTTGTTGATATTTTGGCTAGGTCAACAAAGAGATGTCTTCAATGAGTCTTCAACCTAATCTTCAATGATATTCAAACCCTCAAAGTTCCTAAATCTGCAAACACACAAAGAGAGAAGGAGAAAATGTTGATTGTTAGGGCATGGGGGTTTCCCTTGGTCAAACCCCCTTTTAGATAATTAAACCAAATGAAGAAAGTATGTAATGAAGCATGAAACAATGGAGCTAATACCTCTCCATTATTTTTGATCTTGAATTTCTACAACAAAACATGAATAATCTTCCCTTGAATTTCCTTGGGAGCTATCTTGATGTCTTGCAATGATAAAACCCTAGCTTACTTGATTTGAGGGAGAAGATAGATGATGAATGAATGACGAGAGATAGGAGATTGAGTTATGAGATCTGAAATGAGGAGAAAATCACATATTTATACACACTTGTTCCTTAGTAACCTAATGATACCTCATTACAGGCCGACCTTAGATCTTAAAGAATAAAAACCTGAAAGAAATTTGAATTAATTTTGATTTTTGTGCCACATGGGACTAAGTCGCCCAAGGTGGTGACCTAGTCCACCTAGGAAATTTTTATTCGTTTTCAGAGATTAAGGTGTATCAAATGTTGTTTATTAGGTTCTTCTTCAACAAGACACTTAATTAAGGCCTATAAATTCTTAAAGGGGTCATTTAAAGCATAAGAAAGGTGTAAGTATTGATTACAAGCCTAGGAAAGTGTGAAAGTTTGTTACAAGAATTTACAACACTTTGAAGTAGGTCTTGGTAAGTTTATTTAGGTGAATTACAACATTATGATCCTAGAAAAGTGTGAAGATGTGTTACAACAACTTACACCTTTATAAGACACCAATAAATGAATTTTATTCAATTTGCAAGGGTTCAAGGCCTAGTGTGGATGTGTAAACACCTCTCAACACTAAATCAAGACCTCCTTAAGTCCAATTTTTTCATTAAATATTCCCATATCAAGTAAAGTATACACTTTTTGGAAACACACAACCAACATCTGTTAAATCATGTAAATATGTCAATGACTTTTTCAATTGATTTAATATATGGATTGACTCATACTATTTTTTACTCAATAGAGGTTTTGTGTTTCAAATCTAATGTTGATTTCTTCTAATGAAAAGGAAATCATGTCATCTATGAGAATGAATAAGGAGGCTTTACTGCCACCTTTGAATCCCTTTTCCTGGAGATATCTATTTTGAGATGCAAATCAAATTCTATCATGTGGGATTTGAATTCATCTCTAATTGTTGTCATTTAACTAAGTCAACTTGTAGTTGTTTAAGCTAAGTATGTGCTTATATGGTTGCCACCTTTTGAGCTAAGTGAGATGTGTTGTTGTGCATGAATTTTTCTTTCAACTTTCATGCACATTTTGTAGGATGCATAGTTACCTAGTTGCTATATAAATAGAGGAGTAATTTCATTTGTTTGGACACATTCTTCTATGCAGTATTCCTTGAGAAAGTTCTGCATTGTTCTACCAAGTATAGTGAGGGTGAGTCTTGAGTTTTAGAGATAATTTATTATTATCATTGAGAGGATTATTTGCCAACTTGAGAGATAGTGGTTATTGAGTCTTTGTTGTAGGATCAATACCAAGCTAGTTGTTGATTTGGAAGTGTTGTGACTACAACCAATTAGTTGGAAAGCTTATCACAGGCATGAGGATATCCTTCCCTTGCTTTTATTGGTGTTGAATGTATTTGCTTCTTGAATGTTTAAACTTGTCTTTTGTAGTTATTTGCATATAGGGAAAAGTAATGTTTTCTTTGAAAGAAAACTAGAATCTATTTACTCTTTCTTTCAACATGTAATGTTTGTAATTACTCTATGATAGGAGAAACTATTTTTTATAGGTATTGTTATTATACTTGATATGATTAAACATGGATAGCAGAGACTATTTTTCATAGGTATTGTTATTATACTCGATATGATTAAACATAGATAGGAGAGACTGTTTATCCTAGGTATTGTTATTATACTAGATATTTTAAACATAGACAAGCTTAAGGGGTACTCATAACTAGATATTTGAATGTGTTAGATGGCTAGTAGGATACTCCTGGGAATGTTGTCTAGTGAAGGGAAGTAACTAGTACTTTGCTTTATGAGTTGTGTAAACTTAGGTTGTTAAAGAGATAGGTTATCTTGGGGAGTAGCTTTCCCATGGAGAGGGATTTCCTAAGCATAGATATAATGGCCTTAAGTAAAAACGAGCTTGCTATAGTGTAAGTGAATGGTAGACCTTCACTTGAAGTACTGAGTGAGAATACTTTGGCCAAAGTAGTGCGATTTCCCTAGGCTCCACTATCAATTCGCCATGTCCATTCAAATGCATGAAGGCTACCTAGAGTAGGTTATAAATCTTGCTCATGTAGGGCATAACATTAAGCTTAGAGTGGTATGTCGTATGGGGTTACCCAACCAATACCTTTGTCGAAAGGTAGGGCCATCTATCATTGATAGATGTGCGGGGGACCACATATGAGTCTGTGGTTGGCAAAAAAGCACTTGAGTGATGTTTCTCCTCAGCATGTGATAGAAGACCAAGGTTTTGAAAGGCGGATTCTTGGACCATCTATATCATATGCTATGAACCTCAAAGGAGCTATGTTTGTAGTTTTGTACTTTCTTAGAATATTGTACTTTGTTTAATGTTGCAATGGAATAGAAATCCTTATTGTATATTGTATAGCCTCTTTGTTCATATATTCTTAATAAAGAAAGGAAATTTTTTTATTGCAATGGCTTGTTACATAGTTTATTTTACTCGCACAGTAAAAACTTAGGAAATTTAATTCAATGAACATTTAGGATATTGCAATATTGGTCGAGTGGATGGCTTCTTGAGCTATGATGATTCCATCCAAAATGGATCTACCAAGAACAAATCCACTTTGTTCTTAAACTATATGTCCACGAGGATATTATTTCATCTATTTTCCACTTCCATGGAAAATATTTGATAAACAATGTTGCAAAGAGATATTGATTGGTAATCATCTAAGGAAAGAGCCTACTCTTTTTTTGGAATGAGTGTTATAAATGTGTTGTTTAGATTGTTAAATAAGTTAATTTTTTCTTGAATTCTTAAATTTCTTATAGAATATCCTTCCCAATAATATTATAGCACTTGTGAAAGAAGCTTGAATAGAATCCATCTAGACTTGGTGCTTTACTTGAGTGTAACTGCATCAAAGCATCCTTTACCTGCTACTTTATAAAGGTATCCATCAACATTTTACCCCCCTCTATAACTAACTTTGGGAAGGCTACTAGCAAGTGATGATGTTGTTTAAAATTTGAGCCCTCCAAATTTTTAAGGTCATAGAAAAACTTAACCTTTTTAGTCTTCATTCTTTTTGGTAAAGGTAAAAGTTATTATTTTAACATATGCATAAATTATAATTTACAACTAGTGATTTAATCTCAAGTTTTGGTTTAAATTTGGTTTTATTGGTTGCAAGTTGTTGTGTGGTCTCACAACACACCCCAAGACTATAAGACTTGGGGGCCCAAGTGAAAATTTAACTCATATGGTAGGAGCTAGCTAGTTGAAAAGATCACCGGAAGTGAAGAGCAAAGAGAAATATTTAATAAAAGAGTACTTAATAATGTAGTGTTTCAGGTACTGAATATCAGAAATCGAGAAAGTTTGAAAAAGGAAAAAGGTAATGCAAATGTGAGTAGAATTTTCTAGTCTAGTAATTGAGGTTCAATAAGATGGAAGTTCCGGTAAAACTGAAGTCCAGTGAAAATTCATGGGTAAAGCTGAATACTGGGTATTGGGTACCGGGTAGAGATGTAAAGTGAAATTTTAAAATATTATGGTTATCCAATGAGTCCAATAGTTTGGTAACCTGGTATATAAAAGATAATCATGCAAGGATTTGTAATATGCTAGAAAGCATGTTATTTATGAAAAATTTATGTCATAACAATTGAATGATAGTTTTGTTAACATGAGATGTTTATAATTTTTATTTTTTTTAAAGGGATTTAATGAATGGAATTTGTGATTGCAAGAGATGCAAAGTTTGGGTATGGATGGTTAGGAAAATTTAAATCACGAATAAAATTATATCTAGATCAGGTTGTATACTCTAGGAGGTTATAAGGTAGAGGGCTATGAGTCCATCTAAATGCTGGAAATCTTGGTATTGCACATGCAGTGGAGATAAATGTCGATCTTTGAAGAAGCACATTCGTAATAGTAGAAAGCCCAAAGCATAACAAAGTGTGGAAATACGGTGATAAAGTGATCATTCTAAATATATGGGAACGTTCCTAAACACTATCTTGATTCAAGTTATTTTCCTAGAGATAATAAAAGATTAAAGCCCGAAGTGGTTAAACCTATGATTAGAGTTGACCTTTGTTGACTTAAATTGCAATTCTCTTACTAATCACTACATTCCACATGCCTTGATGTAATTTTTCCCTTGGATTTCCTCTCATGTATTTTTCTTATCCTATTTGTGCATTACTTCTATAAAAGGCTAGAGGATCCTTTTTTTTAAGTTAAGTTCAAAATTTGTGGATTTTGGAAGAGCCAAAACTTCTCTAAGTTTTGTTCTTTTTCTTGTTTTCTGAATCATTCCAATCTAAAAACTTGTATGCACATAGATATTAGTCAATATTAAAGTCAATGTGATAGCTACCTATCTCATGAATCTTTGTAGCTGGTTTTGTTAGTTCAACCGAACAAGACTATGTGCTATATCATTTAAGGGTGAATGTAGAACCTACTCGGTGTCTAAACTAAATCCCCTCTCTTTAAAAGCTTGCACCATTTTATATATAGTTGTGAATAAATCTGGTTAAGTATAAAGTGGTTTTCTTCAATTTGGTTAATTCTTTGGGGCATGCGTGGAGAATAACTGAGAAATTTTTTAATTTTTAGTATTTTTATGCTTTATTTTTAGAATAGATGTTTAAATTCTAGAAAATGTTTAAAAAATAGATGAATGAATGGTAATTTATTGAAGATCTTTCATTTCAAATGAAATTTCTAAATGCTTAAAGCTAAATCTACTTAAGTGATAGCAAAATTGTTGATATTCATGAAATATTATTTCAGATCTTTCGGTTTCATGATATTATTTTATGATCTAACTAAAAATCCAATGTTTAATACATATGATTTCAAGAAAACATATTCCCTTTAAGATTAATAGTAATATATCATCATACCCTGAAGTGAACCTAGTACTATCAAGACCTGACTATCAGAGACTTGGGATTGAACTGAGCCAACCTTTGTCCTATCATACGAATCCCCTAGAGTTTCATTTGGTTAAGTATTTCAAGAAGGATAGGCTCTTCGCAGTTTGTCTATAAATAATTTATTCGCCTTGTTGCTATGAGTAACATCATCATCAATAGGGACTGGTGCTAGAAGGAGGGCATATTTTGAAATTTGTATTAGTCCCAATTTCAAGGAGAAAGCTTGTAAAGAAAATATTTAGTGCAAGCCAGTATTTGAATATGGAAGTTGAGAAAATTTAGAAAAAAATTAACCATAGATTACATCCTTTGAGTTTATTTACCTTTGGTAGAGTCACCTAGTGTAGAATTCATGATACAACTAATCATGGTGAACTTGATTGTGAAATTTTCTTAACTAGGGTAATTTTGGCCATGTGTAAAGTGATTCCATT
>VDFB02120396.1:0-12141 GCA_007258455.2 Sequoia sempervirens | reverse complement strand
AGCTTGTTTGGAATGTGTTCATGGAAGTTAGTGTTACTGCTTTCTAGATTAACGTTTATTTCTCGTAAACATAATTAGATCCTTTTCTGTAAACGTAAATAGATTTACTTTCCAAGTATATTTCAATTCTGAGTTTTAGTTTCAAAGTAGATTTAATTCTTAGCTTTATTCTTCCATGGATAAATTGAAAATAAGTCAAGTGAAGTCTGAATTGAGTTATTGGGGTCAGAACAATCATTAGTTAAGAGATAAATTATGATTAAGTCTTTAGAAATAGTGAGGAACCCATTGTTAAGATCGGCTCCTGAGAGCTCCTAAAGCTCCTGACAACTCTTGACGGAGCTAAACCATGACCAAAAGTCACTTTTCATAGTGAAAAAACCCCCAATTTATGGAAACACCCTTATCACATACAACTTTAAGACACACTCGGTTCGATAATTGATAAACTAAATGATGCAAGAAATGACATCAATGACCTTCCACATCATTTTTTGGCATCATTGTCGAGGAAATAAAGGATCTGGCTAATTAAGTGTGAAGCCTTAGTGTTGATAAGGAAGATAGTTTATATTGTGGATGAGATGATCTAGAGACCATCTAGGAAGATTCCTTCCACGAAATATTAATTTTGAACAAGAACAAGAAATTCAACAATATCAGATTAAAAATCCACAAGTGAATCAGGAAAAACATCAAGAAGAAATGGGTGATCAATTGGGTAATGATCCTCCACCAAACAATAAGACCTTTTCTTATCCTATTAATCTAAATGTACGAAATGGTGAGCCTCCTATGAAAAACATTTCACCTTCTGTATTACCTACATTTAGAGGAAAAACTTTTGAGGATCCTGACCAATTTCTCTTTGAGTTTAAGCTTTTATGTCAGACCTATGACTATACAATTGATAACCAGAAGTTAAAATTATTTCCTTCTACATTGAAAGAGTCAACTTTATGCTGGTTCATGGGTTTAGGTGTAGGAACAATCTCAACTTGGTAGGAAATGGAAACTAAATTTTTGGATAAATATCAAGACTACTGTCGAGTAAGAGATAGGAAAGAAGAATTGTTTCGAATGAGACAATTGGAAGATGAAATCCTGGAAGATTATGCTGATAGATTTCAGTTTGTGCATAATAGGTGTGGTAATGGTTTAGATAATGAGATTAGTAAAACAATTTTTTTGAAAGGAATTGATGATGAATCAAGAGAATCTTTGAATCTTATGGGAAAAGGGGACATCAATAAACTTTCTTTGGAAGAAATTATTGAGATATGTAGGAACTACTCTAGGACTAGAGTAGGGACTAGAAATGCCTGAAGAAACGAAGTTCTTACTTCTGATGTATCTCAAGTCATGGAGGAACTAGAAAATTTGAAAATTGATTTACTCCTTCATTTTAACATGCAAGGAGATAAAAAGACAACTGAGCATTTATCCATTTATTGTTCCAAATGTAGAGGTAAAAATCTTTTGAGAGAGTGTCCATTAAAGCAAGTTGATCTCTATGAAATCTGTGAAAAACATCATGCAACAAGTTCTTGTAACCTTCTACTTGGAATTAAGAATCATTTGAAGAAACAACCTGAAGTAGAGGAAGAACTTAACTATGTTGGACAAAGATCCCAGAATCTAGGATATAATGCTAATCAAGGGAAATATGGTCCTAGGGCTAATTGGAATCAAAATCCTTGGCCAAATTCAAACCAATGGACCCCTCCTTACCAAGCACAACCACCACCTACATTTTGGGGTCAACCTGAATGGATGAATCCTCAGTGGAATCAACCACAATGGAAACCAAATTAGTCTTAGTGGCAGCCAAATCAACCTTAGTGACAACAAAATCAAACGAAATTTCAACCATGGAAAAATCAAGGACCAAGACATCCTTGGGGACAATCACCTCCATTGGTCATTGGTCCTAATCATCCTAATGAACAAGTAAACCAACCTCAGTTACCAACACAACTTGTTTCCAACCCGAAAAATAATCGTAATGATGCCAATCCTCCTACTCTGAATGTGATAGATGCCAACGATATTCAGCTGAGGAATCAATATGTTCCATTCATACTAAATGTTAGAGATCAAGAAAGTGAGAAAGAAAAAGAGGATTCAAAGGACGATCAAACTTCTAATGATGAACAAAGTTAGGCAAGCATCTTATCCTAAATGTTTAAAAAATAGAAGTAGCTCCCGACAAATCTCAACCAAATTATATGAATGTGATAGATTCTCAACTTCTTCGTGAGTTGAAAAAGATCAATATTGAGATACCATTATTGCAGGCCATTAAAGATATACCTAAAATAAACCAGTTAGTTAAATCCCTTTGTATGAAAACACCAGGTCGGAAGAAGAAATTACCTCCTACAATTCAAATAGGGACTAAACTTACTGACATTTTATCAAGAAGATTACTACCTTAGAAATATAATGATCTTGCTAGTCTTGTAATAACCCTAAGTATTGGAGGGATTGAGGTAACCATACTAATTGATTTAGGAGCAGCTATCAATGTGATCACATCAGACACTGTTGAATTATTGGGTATGACAACTATTCAACCCACAACAACTATTTTACAGTTGGCTAATCAATCTACTGCTAAACCTGAAGGTGTTATTGAAGATATTATGGTTACTATTGATACATGGGATTATCCAGTTGACTTTTTAGTTCTCAAGGCTAGAAAGAAAACTTTTGGTTATCCAATCATCTTGCGTAGACCATGGTTAGCTACTACAACAACATTGATAGATTGTAGATCAGGAAGTATGATAATTTCTAATGGTCAAAAAGAGGAGTTATCACTTTTTCCTCCTACTCAACCATCATTTCAGCCAAATACTCAACTTTGGGTTGATGAGGATATGGATTCAGAGGGAGATGGTGTTGTAGAATTAGCTATGGTTACTTTGGTAGAACATATCGAAGAATATGAGGAACAAGATCTTAATTCTAAAAAGATTTGCCAAGAAAAAGAGAAAAAATTTCAAGTACATCAAAAAAACTCACACACTTGTCCCTTAAATACACTTGTTGGGGATCCATCTGGTTCTAAGAATAAGACCAAAGAGATAACAGTAGCAAGGGATAAGCCTCTTTTCATTAATTCATCCTTGTCTTCTTCCCAAGAAAAAGAATTAAAGCAAACTTTAGAAAATCATTCTGAAGCATTTGCTTGGGAGTACAAAGACATGAGAGGAATTCACCCTTCTATTTGTATGCATCATATTTACATTGAAGATGTAAAACCAATAAGACAAGGTCAAAGAAGGATCAATCCTGTTCTACGGGATATTATGAAACAAGAGATAGAAAAACTACTGAAAGTAGGATTTATTTATCCAATATCTAATAGTCAGTGGGTTTCTCCATTGGTTATTGTTCCTAAGAAAAATGGAAAATGGTGTGTATGCGTGGACTATAGAGAATTAAATAAAGCCACTAAAAAAGATCATTTTCCTTTGCCATTTATTGATCAAGTATTGGATAACCTAGCTGGTAGTAGTTAATTCTCTTTCTTAGATGGCTTTAGTGGTTATAATCAAATTCAAGTAGCCCTTGAAGACCAAATAAAACTACCTTTACATATCCTTGGGGGACATATGCTTATACAGTATTACCATTTGGGTTGTGCAATGCACCAACAACTTTTCAAAGGGCTGTCCTGACAATTTTTGTAGATTTGACTACCTCATGTGTAGAAGTTTATATGGATGACTTCACATTTCATGCACAAAAATTTGAGGAAGCACTTGAGAGCTTGAATAAAGTGTTGCAAAGATGTAAGGATCTTAGTTTATCCTTAAATCATGAAAAGAGTTCCCTCATGATGACAAAAGATATTATTCTAGGACATCACATCTCAAAAGAGGGGATAAAAGTTGACCCCAAGAAAATTGAAATCATTCAAAAGAATGAAATCCCTACAACTCAAACTAAAGTTTGTAGTTTTCTTGGGCATGCTAGTTACTACAAAAGATTTATTGAAGGATTTAGTAAGATTGTTGAACCTTTGTTTACATTGCTCAAGAAGGATGCAGAGTTTCTTTGGACATTGATTGTCAGAATTCATTTGATATAATTAAACATGCCTTAACTACTACAATTATCAAGGGACCTGTTTGGGGAGTTCCATTTCACATACATGCTGATGCATCTAACTTTGCTATTAGCGAAGTATTGGGACGAAAGGATGAAAATGAAGCAATGCATGCAATTTACTATATCAGTAAAATTTTGAATCCTGCTGAAAGGAACTACACAACAATTGAGAAAGAGTTCTTAGCAGTAATATATGCAATCAATAAATTTAGGCATTATATTCTGGTTACAAGGTATTTGTTCATACAGACTATGCTTCTATTAAATATTTGATGAATAAAGTTGTTGTAGGAGGACGGATCATAAGATGGCTATTGTTGTTGCATAAATTTGATATAACAATTGTTGATAAGCTTGGTAAAGATAACGTTGTTGCTGATTTACTTTCTAGAATTGTTTTGTAGGGTAATCGAGAGCCAGTGGATGATACATTTCCAAATGAACACTTATTTGCAATATCAATTCATCCACCATGGTTTGTTGATCTTGCAAATTATCTAGTAACAGGGAAGTGCCCAAATTATTTCAATCCTAAGCAGAAAAAAGGTTAATTCGTGAAAGCTCTAGGTTTCAATGGATAAATGGTTTATTATTTAAAATGTGTCCTGACCATGTTCTTTGCAGATGTGTTGCTAAAATAGACGTTTATGATGTCATACATGCTTTCCATCATGAGCCAAAAGGAGGACACTACTCAGTAGTCAAAACTATTCATAAAATCTTAGGAGTTGGTTATTTTTTACCATCTATGACAAATGATGTTTCATTATTTTTGAATCATTATGATGAATGTCAACACATGGGAAGACCTACACCAAATAAATGGATATGCCATTGCAACCTCAAATAGCTTTGGAACCATTTGAAAAATGGGGAATTGATTTTGTGGGACCCGTTGATCCACCTTCTAGAGGACAACAATATATCTTAGTTTGCATAGATTATGTCATAAAATGGGTTGAAGTGAAAGCTTTATCAGTAGCAAGAGAAGAAAAAGTAGCTGATTTCCTATACAAGCATATTTTGTAGAGATTTGGTGCACCAAGAGAGATAGTTTCAGATCAAGGGTTGCATTTTGTGTCTACTATGATGGAAACATTTATGCAAAGGTACCAAATAACACATAAAATCAATTCCATATAATCCTCAAGAAAATGGACAAGTGGAGGTTACTAACCGAGAATTGGACAATATTTTGACAAAAATTGTTTCATTGAGGAAGATAGATTGGGCAGAAAGATTAGATGAGGTAGTCTAGGCATACAATACAACTTGGAAAACAACTACTGGATTCTCTCCATATAAATTAGTATTTGGAAAAACTCTAGTAATGCCTATTGAATTTGAATTGCGGACATTGAAGACAACATTGGAAATTGGTATCGACTTGCCTGAAGTAGAAAAAAGTAGAATTCTATAGTTGAATCAACTTGATAAGATGAGAATGGAAGATCTTTGGCATACAGAGTTAATTCAAAAGTAGAGAAAGGAGTGGAATGATAAAAATATTGTGACAAGACAATTTAAGAAGGGAGATTGGGCGCTATTATTTGACTCTAGATTTCAAGAGTTCAGAGGAAAATTTCATACAAGATGGTTGGGACCTTATGAAATTGATGAAGTTTTTCAAAATGGAGCATTTCAATTGATACAAATAGATGGAGAAAGAAGGGTCATGCTAGTTAACGGTCATTGTTTGAAAATGTATCACAAGCCTACATCAAAAGAGGAATTTGTAGTAGAGTTGCAGAATAAAGTTGAACATTTTTTGATGGAAGATATTCTTTCCATAAGAGAATGTACTTCTGGATAATATTTTGAAAAGGTATGAATAAAGGAGGTAAATTGAAAACCAGAAATGGCGGTTTACCTTCTGAATAAAGGAGATAGGTTGAAAACCAGAAATGGCAGTTTATCTCTTAGAAAAAAAATGAAAAAAAAAGGATGGCTCAAAACCAGAAATGGTAGTCTCCTGATGACTCCTGATGGCTCCTGACGACTCTTGATGACTTTTGAAAATTCCAAGGTTTTCTATAATAAATGCTCTAGTTAATTTTGATCCCTTTTCGATTAACTCATTGGAATTATTGCCAGCTGAGTTAATTCATGTGCTCCAATTGACTTTTTGCATTTAATGAAAAGGTACGCATTTATTGTGAATGTCATTTTCAAAATATTAATTTTGATTTAGTTAATGTTATGTGACATTAAATGAGTGTTTTGAGCATAGATATCTCTGCTGTAGTTATTAATGTTATAATAAATGACTCAATCATTTTAAAATTTGATGGAGATATAAGGATTTGATATTGAGGTGACTACTGTAATAAATGTAAGTAAATAGAAAGATTGCATATTAGTTCGGAATGTGTGTGTTGATGTCATCATCACCGCCAACCATCCAAGTCATAATTCAAAAAGTATTGGCTAATACGTGTGAAACATTCACAAGGAATGAGGTGGAGTAAATGCTTAATGTCTTGAAACGACGTGCATTTTTTGTTTTTGAAAAGTATTGTATCTATGGAAAGAGACATTCATTTGCATTTCACTCAAAGAGTTGCATCCACCATTGTCTTTGATAAAAAATTATAGAAGGAAAAATGGGATAGAAAATAAATTCAGAACCAGAAAACTTCATTCTAGATCCTGAAACAGAGAGATTGTTGAGAGAAGTAGGGTGGCTTGAGTTCATACAAATGTATGAAGGATTCAAACTTGATTTGGTTGAGGAGTTTGTTATGAACTTTCATGTGAATGTCACTAGGGTAAGGGAAGAAGTAATTGAAGTTACCCCTATTGTTATTAGTGAGCTCTCTGGAATTCCAGTTGAAGGTGAGCCAGTGAACAAAGGACATGTGGGTTTCGAGAAATTAGTGTCTACATTCCATGAAGAATCAAAAAGGAGACCAGAAATCCAATGGCATAAAGAAATTCAAAAGGGAGTTGCTCACAGTAGTCTAGAAGAACCGTGGAAAATAGTTGTAACCTAGTTAATGGAATTTTTCACCTGCGAGAGTCAGTATGACACAATTATTGGGCTAGGAATGCGGATGCTCATGCATTTAAGGTATGGAAACACAAGGCCTTCTGCAAGAACTAATCTTCCCACCCTTTTTTTTAGACAAATCTCCTCTATGGTAGCTAGGGTAAAGTCTAGGGGAGTTTCTTCCATTAGATACCATAGCTTAATTCATTTGATTATCAAACATCATTTCATGAAGAAGGAGTCTGGGAAAGAGGGGTGGTGGGAATTTATGTCAACCCCCATTTCCAAAATTAGAAAGAAATCTAAAAAAGGGACCCACTGTGAAAAAGTTAAAAATCGAAAAAGGGGAAGCTTCCAAAAAAGTACAGAAAAATGGAAAAAGAAAGCTATAGGAAATTGAAAGAGAAACCCTAAGTATAGTGAAAATAAAAAGGCATGTGTCACCATAGGAAAACCTTAATGTTGTTGAAATTGACGCCAATGTTCCAACTTCCCTTGAAAAATCAGTTGAAACCCCTGAGGTCAGTCAAGATACCTTGAAAAATAGTGAGGAAATCTGAGAGCTTGTTCGTTCTCCTGAATAGCCCGAAGATCCTCCTGAAGCCCCAATTCCATCTCCACAAAAATCACCTATTCTAGCATCTTATGGTTCTCCATTTGAAAAATAGTCCCCTGATATGCCAAAAGAAGATAACCCTGTTAGGGGGTCTGATGAATCTTCTTCACCACCTATTCTGATTTTTAGAAGAAGAAAAAGAAAGAACCAATAACTGAACAAAAAAAACCCCCTCAATTGCAAGAAGAAGAAGAGGAGGATGAGATGGCTAAAGCTATGGTAGTTTCTGGAATGCAGGAAGAGTTGGATGAAGAAAGAAAAAGAATGCAATTTCTGGAAGAAAAGTTAAGAATAATGGAAGAAGAATTTCAAAAATTTGTGTCCAAGACTAAGAAACTAGAAAAGGAGATGATAGAAAAAGAAAAAAAAATTCAAACACAATTAAGTCAAATAGAAAAATCCTTACAGCAGGCTAATGCACAAGCATTAGCTCAAACAAAGGAAACAACAAGGCTTGGTGCTATAGAAATAGAGAGATTGAAAACTGAATTGCAACAGAAAGAAGAGGAGCTAAAACAACAATCAAGTAGATTGCATTATCTTGAAGCATCTACTTCATCAGCTCCAAGGAGATACCTCTCCCTTACAACACTCAAGCTTAAGCAAGAGAACAACTAGTTGAAGAGCCAAAATCAGTAGCTAGAAAAAGAGAGATATGAGGTGAATGAAAGATTACAAGTAGTAGAGCTCTCCTCTGCAATGTTATCAATGAGGAAACCTTTAGAATTATATGCATTATTCTTGAGAGAAAGGTTTTTACAATGGAAAAATAATCAGTTGGTTTTGAAAAGAAAGACAAATTATGATGATGACCAAGAATTCCTTGAGGATTTCTACAATAGCCATCCTATAGTTCAAAACTAGATGTGCAAATATTTTCAGCATGGCTTCATTATTGGTAATTTTCCACAATATTTTCTAAATATTTACATTGTGGAGTTGCAAATTAGGTCTTTTGTGTCTTTTTTACAAAATCAAGTAGAGTGGGATAACAGAACAAACTAGTACAAGGAGGCAAGTTGAAATTGGGCATTCCAATGAGGAATGAAACACCTTGGTCTATGTCTTTCAGATCCACCTTTAGATACTTTGCGCAAGGAGATAATGTGAAACCTATCTACAAAAGGAATTTGAATGAAAGCATTAGAGTTTTTAAAGTTGTTCAAGAACATCTCCCACACAGAGCCTTAACTGCAGCTAGGGAAAGGTACAACAAAATTCCAACATCATTCAGAAGGAGAGAAACAATCTCTCCAAGAAACATCACTTGGAGTCTCACAAGAGTGAGATCCTTGATACAGGTCATTGAGGAGCATAATACAAATTGGGTAGGAATGAGGTTTAGACCTCCATTGTTCATAGCACCAACATCTACATTAAATGCTCCACCACAGTTTATTGGAGAAAGTCTGAGAGATTGGTTGAGGACAACTGAAGAACAAAATGGATATGCTCAATGGAGAACATTCCTACAGTATGTAGCTTATTGTGGTGATCTAGTTATCTGGTTGGAAGGAAGAAATAGTGATTTACCAAATCCTCAACCATGAGGACATGGTTGATAACAGAAGGGGGAGAAATGATGAGTGCATGAAATGACACTTTAATTAATCCTTTTTATGTTTTAAAAGACTTTATTATATATTAATTAACTCTATTAGCAGTAGACTATATGCTTGAATGTTTGTTTGATGTTGCATTATATTTAACTAATTAGAGTGTATATGAGAAATGGTATTTTGCAGTAAATGTCTTGCTTTCAAATGATTATTAATAATAAAATGTTTATGCAAGTTGAGATTTTTTTTGTCTTGATTACATCCTATCTTTGAGGATTTTTTTCAGTTGATATAGTGTTGATGTTATGAGGTGGACATGCTAAACTTCTTGTTTAACGGTTTTTAAATTTGTCTTGCTCTTGATTGCTCCAGCTAGCTCCTAATGAATGTTTCTGAATTTACTTCTTTAGTCAGTTTGAGAACTTTCTATTCAGCTACTTTCATGTGGCGGATTTCTTTATGGCACTTTTGGTTCTATTTAAGTTTAGTTGTTTCCATTTTGCATCTTGGAGGGTTGTGCCAGTTTTTGTATTCAAATAAGTGGACATTCTTATAAATATCCATCTTTAGAATTAGTTTGGGAGATAGTTAATATTTCGCTAAATAGCATTATAATGTGGATTATCTGCACTTTTTTACTAGCCTATTTTGGCCGATTGGAATGAAAATAAGGGGTTGATTTGAATCCCAGTGTTTACATCCCACCAGAGGAAGAGTAGAGCCTGCTCAATTGAAGGAGGTAACTTGTATTATTTTTTATTCAATTAATTTTTGCATTGTTCATCCTAGTTGGAAAATAGGAATATAGATCTATGTTAATCATTGCTAGTAAATGTGAATGCTTATATTCCTAGATTAAATTCATTGAATCCTTAGAATAATTCATTATGCTTTACTATAGATTTATATTCACTCAATTTTTATATATTTAATTTCTATTCATAGATTTAGATTCATTGGTTATTTTAAATTGCATATAACTTTAATGGAAAAGACAATGACAACTTATGGAAAGATGAAACTAAAGCTTGTTTGGAATGTGTTCATGGAAGTTAGGGTTACTACTTTCTAGATTAACGCTTATTTTTTGCAAACATAATTAGATCCTTTTCTACAAATGTAAATAGATTTACTTTCCAAGTACATTTCAATTCAAAGTTTTAGTTTAAAAGTAGATTTAATTTTTAGCTTAATTATTCCATGGATAAATTGCAAATAAGTCAAGTGAAGTTTGAACTAAGTTATTAGGGTCTGAAATATCATTAGTTAAGAGATAAATTAGGATCAAGTCTTTAGAAATAGTTAGGAAACCATTGTTAAGATCGGCTCCTGAGAGCTCCTGAAAGCTCCTGATAGCTCCTAACAGAGCTAAACCACGACCAAAAGTCACTGTTCACAATGCAAAACCCCCCAATTTATGGAATCAACCTTATCACATATAGCTCTAAGACACACCTGGTTCGATAATTGATAAACTAAATGATACAAGAAGTGACATCAATGACCTTACACATCATTAGGAAGAAAATATTGTTGATTATCCACTTTAATTTGGAATGTATCTCAAATTTTTGCAAGTGATGAGATGACAATTTTGAAGAGTCTAAATCAAAGTCTATTGATTACAATCACCAATGAAAGAAAACAAATGCATAAGGTGAAAAATGTGTTGCAAATGAGTAATGATTCCTCTAAGGAATTACTTGCAAAAATAAATAAAGACAACAGTCCTTGGAATTCTTGAGGAAATCATGGTAAAGACAATTAAAGAGTTAAAACTTGTTCAAATAAGAAAATTGAGTGAGAACCATGAAGAATCATGTATTCAATTAGCTAAAGAAAAAGATAAATCAGAAAAAAATTTGACAATATGAGATTACAATCAATAAAATTCAAGCAAGACTGAAGCAATTTAGTGGTCACTAAGAGGCAATTAATTTGATTCCAATCACAACAACAACAAATGAAGAAATATGGTCCTTTTTGCAATCAATATCATCTATAGCCACTGGTGATAATAGTCCTAGTGTTACATGTGCTATCAAAGGTCACTCAAATGCGGAAGAGACACAATTCATTTCCTACATTGATCCATCTGAGAGAAACACATGTAAATTCAATAGCAAGCATTAACAGATTCTACTACATGAACCAGCAGACATAAAAGATGAAACAAAAAACTAGAACACAAATATTTACGTGGGGAAAATCCTTTTGGATAAAAAAACCCACACTCCAAAAGATAGAGCCATTGTATTATTCCAACAGCGTAATGGTTGGCCACAAATTCAAGCCTAGCCTCTTTTAGAGATTCATCTGTTCATTCCGATACAATCGGGTAACATACTATCCTCGAGATCAACATGGTATTCATGATCAAGAGAGATTCTGTGCAGCATACCCCTCGCCTTCTCTCACCGGCCTCATGGATTCGCCTCTTCTAGCTAGCCAACCGGCCTGCCACCTCCTCAAGTAGCACTATCTCGGCCAGCCCTGCCCCCAGCCTACAACTCACTTACCTTCCCTTCGCCGGCTTTAGCCTTAAGGGAAATCTGCTTTGTTTCTAACCGCTGATTACAACTATCGACCACATCCAAAAGAGCTCACATCTTGCTTTCTCCTCATTCATCCATATCGTATTCACGCCGACAATCTCACTTCTACAATAATGATCAACTTTAGGTTACGTCATGAGACACAAGAAGTGTCTCCCCGATGCCACAAGACCTTTACACATTGTCACTCAAGAGTCGCCTCCCATTGGCAAGAGTATTCCACCGAAGTTCATACAAATTACACGTACTATAGTATGTACATCGACAGACTAATGCTACTGCCCAGAGATCATATCAAGTCTT
>VDFB02120394.1:0-15447 GCA_007258455.2 Sequoia sempervirens | reverse complement strand
TTATTCTTGGGAGGTCTCAAGGATCACATTCAACATGAGGTATGCATGTTTATCCCTAGTTCCATAAATGAGTCTTTTATCTGAGCACGCAGGGTAGAGGAGAAATATTTGATTCCTAAGAAGCAAGGGGCTAATGTGAAAAGAGAGAAAGGATATTCAACACAACCTACTAAGTTGACTCCACAACAAATTGAGGAGAAAAGAGCAAAAGGCTTGTGTTTCAATTGTGATAGCAAATACAGTCGAGGACATAAATGTAGTGAAAAGAAATTGTTTTATATTGAAGGTCCCAATGAGGAAGAAGAGGAGGAACCCATACTAGAAGATGAAAGGGATTCAAATGAGGAATCACATGATTCTCAACCAATCATTTCTTGTCATGCACTCTCAGGTTTCAGTGCTCCACAAACTCTCAAGGTGGTGGGGTTCCTAAAGAAGCAGAAGGTAACAGTGTTGATCGACTCAGGTAGTACTCATAATTTCATCAACAAAAAGTTAGCTACTTGTCTAAATTGTTTCATATATCCAGCTCTAGAGTTTCAAGTTTTGATTGCAGATGGTGGTACAGTTAGTTGTTCAGGGAAGTGTCATAGCATTAAATTATCCATGGGATATTATCAACTTGATACCCCAATGTATGCGATATCCATGGGTGCAACAAATATTGTTTTGGGAGTACAATGGCTTACTACATTAGGAACAATTGAGATGAACTTCCAAGAACTATTCATGAGATTTCAATCGGAAGGAAGGCTAGTAGAGCTAAGGGGGTTGAAGGAAAAATCTCCACAAATGGTAATCTCTCATCAAATGCAAAAGTTGCTTAAGAAAGGAGTGGATGGATTTGTGGCCCAACTATGTTCATTAGAAGTCTCTCAATCTAATACTCCTACTCATCTAGATTTTCAAGCTATAATTGATCGTCACTTAGTTGTTCTTGGAGATATTCCTAAAGGACTTCAATACATCCTAAGAGGGATCATGATCATCTATGCCAGTTAGTTCTAGGGATCCAACCACCGGAACATCAAGCCTTACAGATATCCACACATGCAAAAGAGTGAGATAGAAAAAAATGTTGAGGAGATGCTAGAGGCAGGAATTATCAGGCATAGCCAAAGTACTTACTCCTTGATTGTGGTGATGGTACGTAAGAAGGATGATACTTGGTGCATGTGTCCAGATTATAGAGTGCTCAACATGTACACCATTAATGATAAGTTTCCTATTCTAGTCATTGATGATTTGCTAGATGAATTGAATGGAGCTATGTATTTTACCAAGTTAGATCTTGGTTCTGGTTATCACCAAATTCGGATTAAGGAGGAAGATATTTGTAGGACAACATTTTAGACTCATGAGGGTCATTATGAATTTTTGGTGATGCCATTTGGTCTTACAAATGCACCATCTACATTCCAAAGTTTGATGAATTCCATTTTAAGAAGTTCTTGAGAAAGTTTGTGTTAGTATTCTTTGATGATATATTAATTTATAGCAAGACTTGGGAAGAACATTTGCAACATGTGGACCAAGCATTACAAATACTTGAAGATCATAAACTTTATGCTAAGCCATCCAAGTGTGCTTTTGGTCTTACAGAGGTGGAGTATTTGGGACACATAGTTTCACATGAAGGAGTAAAGGTGGACCCTAACAAAATTAATGCTATCATGGAATGGCCTATTCCAAAACCATTAAGAAACTAAGGGTTTTCTTGGGATTGACAGGGTACTTTAGAAGATTTGTGAAGAATTATGGTCGTGATAGCAGCACCTCTCACCACCCTGCATGAAGAAGGATTCTTTCATTGAAACAAGTCTACCACAAGATTTGAGTAGATTGAAGGAGGCTATGTGTACAACTCCGTTTACACTTTGGACTTCACTCAAGCGAATTCATTAGGAATGTGATGTTTCTAGAAAATGGGATGGGAGCAAGGTTCATGCAAGAAGGTCGACCAATTTATTTTGAGAGTCATCAATTAAAGGGTAAGAATCAACTAAAACCTATTTATGAGAAGGAAATGCTAGCAATCCTCCATGCAGTTAAATAATGGAGGCCTTATCTATTGGGTAGACACTTCAAGGTTAAGACAAATCATGATAGTCTAAAATATTTTTTGGAACAAAGACTATCTTATAAAGAGCAACAAAAATGGGTCACTAAGATGTTAGGATATGACTTTGAGATTGTATATAAGAAAGGGAAAGAAAATATTGTAGTAGATGCACTTTCAAGGAAGGATGAGAAAGATGAAGCCTTATTGTGTGCCCTTTCAATATTACAAGAAAATTGGGTGGAGGAAGCCAAAGTAGAGTGGCAAAATGATGTTGCGACTAGTAATCTCATCGATCAATTAAAAAGTGATCTTAGTAGTTCCTATATAAGTTTTGTTGGAAGGATATACCTTTGGTATAAAGAGTATTTGTGGTCTTTGCAAGAATTCCACTCTTAAACACAAGATTCTCATAGATTTGCATGAGTCTCTAGTGGGTGGTCGGCCAGATTTTTGAAGACATATCATCGAAGTCAAGAAAGATTTTTTGGGAAGGGCTAAAGCAGATCAAAAATTTGTGGTTGAATGTTTGGTTTGTCAGAATAAAGGGGAGACAACAAGACACCAGGTCTCTGCAACCCTTATCTATTCCTAGCCAGGATTGGGAAGAGGTATCCATGGAATTCATCACAGGGCTTCCCAAATCTAAAGGTCATAATGTCATCATGGTAGTAGTTGATTGCCCCACTAAATATGCACATTTCATTGCATTATCACATCCTTTTACAACAATTATAGTGGCAAAAGATTTTTTGGAGAATATCCAAAAGCTACATGGCACACCTAAGGTTATTGTTAGTGATCGTGATGCTATCTTCACTAGTCACTTTTGGAAAGATTTATTCTCATGTTTGGGTACTCAATTGGCTCATAGCTCTTCATACCACCCTCAATCAAATGGGAAAACTAAGGTTGTTAATAAGTGTTTGGAAGGATATCTACGTTGTTTCAATTTAGAGAAATAGTCTCAATGGGTAGATTGGCTACCACTTGCAGAATGGTGGTATAACACTTCTTTTCATAGCTCATAAAAAATGTCTCCATTTTTGGCATTTTATGGATATCATCCTCCTTCCATCACATCATCAATAAAGGTGTCACCAAGAGTTCAGGTAGTAGAAGACCACTTGCTTCCATCAACAATGCACTTTCATGACTCCAAGGAGAATTTAGCCATGGCACAAAATCGAATGAAACAATAGGCAGACCAACATCGTAGTGAAATAAGTTTTGAAGTTGGGGATTGGGTCTTCTTGAGATTGCATCCTTATAAGAAAATCTCACTAAAGCAACAAAAAAAGAATAATAAGTTGTCTCCAAGGTATTATGGTCCATACCAAATCATGCAAAAGATTGGTAGTGTTTCCTACAAGCTAGAGTTGCCACCAACAACAAAGATACATCCAGTTTTTCATGTTTCTTGTTTGAAGAAGGTAATTGGGAATAATATTCCCACTCAAACAACACTACCAGAGCTCGATGAAGAAGGATGAATCATTTTGGAACCAAAGTGCATTCGTCAAACATGCACAAAGAAGCCAAGGAATCGAACTCTCACCTGAGTATCTCATGCAATGGAATAATTTTACCGTTGAATATGCCACATGGGAGGATGAGGAGTCATTCAAAAGAATCCAAACTTGATTAGCATTGAGGACAATGCTTCTTTGAAGAAGGGGGGCATGCTACGCCCTTAATATTAGTGTACATGGGTTATGAATAGTCATCTTGTGGCTATCTTAACTCTCTATTAAGTCATATTATCATTAGTATATTGTTATTTAGGTTGGCCTAAGACTTATATAGGTGTTTCTAATTTGGCCTAGGTGATATCCTAGCATAAATAGGTATATATAGGAGGTTGTGAGTCTTATTTCATCATCAATTGTGAAGTGTGTTCTTATTAGAGATATTTGGAGGTTTTCCCCTCGAAGTGGCTTGTTATTCTTAGTTATTATCAAGTATTTGCAACATATTTCATATAATATTCTTCTGTGCAATTTATTTCATAACATCCTATAAGCTAGGATAAGCTAGAAGATAGGATTAGCCTTGGACCAGAAATGTTATTAAAACTGGATGAGCAGATCAAGTTGATCAAGAAAATACTGGTGGAAGCAAATGATAGAAAAAAAGTTATGTTGATGCTAAGCATGCACTGAGACAATTCTCAATGGGAGAAAAATTTATTTTAAGGGTCAAACCTTAGAAGAGTTCCATAAAGTTTGGAAAGTCATACAAACTAAGCCCTAGACTTGTGGGTCCTTTCGAAGTTCTCAAAGTGATTAAGCCAGTTGCCTACAAAATTTATCTACCACTAACTTTTGTTCGAATGCATAATGTATTTCATGTTTCATATCTTAAAAATTATATAACAGGTGTTAATCATATACTTGACTAGAATGCACTAGAGGTACATGATATAGGAGTGGTAAAAATCAAGCCTCTTAGGGTGCTCAAAGTACGCAATCTTCACCTTCATAGTAGAGAGGTTAATTAGTACAAGGTTTAGTGGGACCAGTATCCAAAGGATAGTGCTACATGAGAGGATTATAACAAATTTTATCAAAAGTTTCCTCATTTACTTTCTACTTTTTAAATAGAAAAAGAAAAATTATTTATTGTTTTTTTATGGTGCATTGAATCATCAGGGATGGTGTTCCTTATGGGAGGACATATGTTACACCCCAAGTTTGTTTTACAAATCACTTTAACTTTGTACATTAAAAAGTGTTATGATATCAGTAGATTATTATATGTTATTCGATATTTTGTTGAAATTAAATGCAATGCAATGTGTTTATATTTTAATGATTATTATTTAATGAAGATTATGATGATATTGTGATTAATAATAGGCTAATTGATGTAGAAATTTTTTTTTGAGTCTTACTAGATTGAGAATGAATGTAGTAAATTAATTAATTCTTCAAAAGAATTCAACCAAAACTTTAAACAATAGTTTCCACATGTTTAAACCACAATTAATTTAATGTTCATGTTCAGAGTTGTACATTCATATATACAAACACAAAAAATTATATTTCTTTGTTCTTTTGTGAGTTTTGCCACCTCTAAACTCCTCCAGTAATGCTCAACAATCATGCTACAAACTAGTTTTTGACTGTAGAAATTTTCCAGCCAGTATAAGGGTCAATTTCTCCTCTTACATTTTGCATTTTCTATCGTGTGCTTCATGTTGCCTCTTTCCACCCAATTTCTCTTTGATGACATGGGTAAAGGGAAATTATGCATGCTTATTTACCACAACCTCTCTTTCTCCACCTTGGTCACTTTCCCCTTACTGCCTTTTCTCTGATATCACATAAGATTAAATAATGCCCCATGACGGAAGATGAGGTGTTACCTCTTCAGCTACATTTAATCGATCAAGTATGCTCCTTTCTAAATGCTTGTGATCCTTTGGTATTCCTAAAACATTTAATTAAAATCAAATTTACTAAAGAAATGGACTTATTATTTTTCACTGTGGCATTTTGAAATCCACTTGAAGTTTACAATCTCAACATGAGATGACATATCCACAAAATGTAAAAGAATTAAACACATTGCATCCACGAAATGAAAATCGTCATCCAATCCAAAATGGAGTCTAGATTCTGCCTAAAACAAAGAATTTCATGAAATCTTACCGAACCTCGAAACTAACATTTTTTGGTCGATGCAAGATTGCCTGTGGATCCAGATGCTCTTGCATCACTAACTATTTGATTGGATTTCTAAGTGAAATGCAAGATTATATTCTTACCTTCTAGAGGGAGATAGAATCACTGAGGAGAGGAGAATAGACTTCAGAAATAAATAGGTTAATGCCAAATAAGTTGAACACACACTCATGTAGGTCTAAGTAACTAGTTTGGGTAAGTACTCTAGTCCTATGATTGAGTTAATTTTTTGTTTTATCTAAATTTCGGTTGAGTCATAAGGATAGGATAAGCTCCATTTAGTATTTGGCCTAGTCTATTTTGATAAGAATAAAGAGATATATAAGTAGATTATTTTGTCTCTCTCTCTCTCTATATATATATGAAGTAATGAATGATGTATTAAAGATAGATTGACGTGCTTGTAAAAAAATGTAAAGGTAATTTAAACCTATTCACATTTACCAGTACTTCGTGGGGCTTAAAGCCTCCATCAAAGGTTTTTGATGTAGTCAAGGTAGGAGAATCCAATTAAGGATAGTTTAGCCTTGCAGCCTAATTTACTAACTCCATGATCATACAAGTATGCAATGGAAATTAATAGCTAATCGACAGAAAGATAAAAGACATTCATGAACACTGGACACATGGAATATCTTGGGAAAACCCTAATAGGGAAAAAACCAACCTTCAAAGCTCATTCCTCATTATATTAAATCCAAAAACACATTACAGATGCCTCTCGGGCTTAACAGATTCTAGGCCACAACCCAGGGATTACAAATAACTCAAATAATGACAATCTTCACAACAATATGTCATCGACTCCATTTCCTGCTCCACACTCCCTCTGCTCAAGGGATCTTCTAGATCAGAATACTTCATCACTGTGCTTCATACTTCACACTATCGAGCCCCTTCTTGATCTACCTCCCTTCTATCTTGTAACAAATCCTCTCTCTTCTATTTATATCATCCACACATCATCTAACCCTTAACATGTTGGCCCAATCACAATGGCTAGTAATATAATGTGTAGAATCAAATAGGTTGGCCTCAAACAATAAACAATTTACAATAAAAACTAGCCAATGTCAGCCACAACAAAGTAAGGAACCAAAACAACATCCATGAACATGAAAAACCTTCAAAATTTATTCCTCGAAGATCCACAACACATTACAATACCCTATCAGCCAAGAACATGGAAAATATGAACTCACAAAAGAAATTCATCGATCGTGATCACAAAGATCAATGTGGACCAACAACACATGATCTGGAAACATCCACAATAATCATGAATCACCATAGAAATGTCCGTAATGACTCAAGCTACCTGAATCACATCATCTTCCTTTAGGAATAGCAACTAGAACAACTGAACGAATACCAGAATTCAAATATTCACAACTCGATCAAACCTTCGCACGAATCCCTGAAACTTAACATGGAAACACTGGACATACTCAACATCAAACCCTTTAATTCACAACCTCTTATAATCACTGATAACCCTGCCACTTCACTATCAATTACCTCAATTTTTAGAAGGCTTATGGATTCCCCTACATTAGAATCTTTGGGTTATTTGAAAAGTGAGCCTCCTCACTTTGGTTTGTACTACGTTAAATCCAATGTTGTCCCTGAATTGGTTCAATGATTTGTCCACAGGAATTTGCAACTACCTCAAGGTTGACATTTTTTTCAAGTTCACCTTGCAAAACTACCTCAAGTTCTTCTCTTTGAATTGGTTTGATGATTTGTCCATAGGTACTTGCAACTGCCTCAAGGTTGGCATTTTGTTCAAGTCCACCCTACAAACTATCTCAATTTCCTCTTTGAATTTGGTTCAACATTCTACTTGCAGGCCTTGCACTACCTCACTAGTTGACGATTTGAGCAAGCCCACCCTTCAAGTTGGATCTGGTTCTTCATCTTGTCATGGTCAAGGTTCAACAATCTACTTGCAAGCCTCACACTACCTCACTGGTTAGCGGTTTGAGCAAGCCGTCTTTGCAAGTTGCCTCAAGATCATTATCCTCTTCTATTCCTTCATTTACATTTACTTCACCCTGGTACATAAACTTTCTCCTTAAGATCAATGCTTTACCTTCTTCTCATTTGACTATGAAATCTAATTCCTCCAAAGGTTCCCCTTCCTCTACATAAACTAATTATGGCTCCTCTTCATCAGCTTCTCTGATATCAGGTTCTTGATGACATTTAGTGCATGATTCTTTCTTCCTCCAGACTTGAAAAAAAGTTCCTCTTCTAGAAAATCCTCCTTCACTCCTCTGATACCTTTTCTGACTTCTGTCACCTCTTCTTGAATAACTGTCCTTATTTTGCTTTGTATAAGGTCTTCTTTCCCTACATCTTGATCCCTCTTTTCCTCCAACATATGAGTTCTTCTATCTGTACAATATTCTAAGCACACAAGTAAGATGTTTCCATTTTTCTCCATCAATCCATCCATAATCCATTTGCTTACAACCTATCACCGGCTTTCTCTTCCTTGTTTTATCCCAACACATTTTTTCAGAATGATTCCCTAATCCACATAACTTACACATAACTTACAAGGATATAGATCTTGTTAGAACTGTAAAATTTTGAAAATTTTATGGTCACATACATCCACTTTGCATATCATGTTTTCCCATTTTTTAGTTTGTTTTCATCATTTGGTCCCATAGAATTCATTTATCCTTGAGCATTTGAATGTATAATTCATATCGGCAAGAGATGGTGAGGGTCTCCCCGATCCATAAAGCATTTTATACTAACGTATATCTTTTGTAGTCTATCGGCAAGATTTCGGGAATGTCATACCGATATGATTTCATCTGAAGACACATATCGGCAGGATGCAGTTCATTGTCTCAATGACCAGAGGATCCTATCGGAAGATAAAGTTTATCGGAATGAGTCATATCGAGTCTATTCATGTCTTTCGATCAAGATATAGAGACATATCGGCGAGACAACAATCGTCAGATTAGTCATAGCGAGCACCTGTATGTCATACCGATGAAGTACAAAAGTGAAAGTTTGGTGAGATGAGCAATCGGAGTAATGTCTTGCAACGTTCATTTGGTCTTACGATAAGGTAGGTGGGTTCTTGTCATCGATATGAGTCATGGAGTCCTACCACCCACTATGTCTCGCAAAAACATGATGTAGTCGAGGATCGTTTTCCCACCTCTAAAAGTCACAATATTGATTGTTGGGAGGACTCATAGTGTCGGTAAGGATCAGAGGATACTCATAGCAGATGTGTGGTGAACATTTGAAAGGATTGAATGAAATAACTACCAAGATATGAATGCTTAATGGATGCTAATTTTCATGTGGTTTATATATAAAACCATTTTGATAATGGATAGAAGGGTTGAAACAAAAATAAAGGAGATCGGTTGTTGGAATTTTGAGACTATGATGCATGTAAAAATGATGAAGATTTCACTGAATTCATTTGATTTGGTGATAATTTTCTAGTTTCAAGTATTGTTTCAATTTAAAGTATTATTGAAGGTTCTGTTGATATATTTTCTAATTGTTTAAACTAATAATATCAAGGATATTTTTTAGTTTTATCAGTGCACATTCGTTGTAACTGTATGGTTGGATTAATTGGGTCTTTCAAGGAAAGATTAAACCCTTTAAAACAATCATAGTAATTAGGGAATCTCATTTGGATCATTAAGAAGAACTTAGTAGTCATATTCCTGCATGTTTATACCAGTTATAAACTTAAAAGCTATATGCCAAACAATTTGAATTTCTGCCAGAGAGAAGTTACTCATTTCAATTTTCATTTGACTTCATATACCCAATAAGGTACTCAGTTCTACCATTTTTGATTTAGTTTCATTCAGTTTTTCATATGAACATATTAGATTTACCTTGATATTGCTTATACAATTTATACCAAAGTAAAACTCATTTATCCACTCCCATTTTCCAGTGTGGGTAAATTGCTTTAGGAAATGAATGAGGTCAAGTTTGCTTTATTCAAATAGGTATACCTTACCTAGCTCTAGTATACCCAAAGAGTAGAAGGTTCAATTCATTTGGCCTTGTCTCTATACTAACGCTAGGAGAATTGGCAAGGTTCATACTTGCATTTTGAGAGCTAACAAATTGGTGACTGTTGAGACTTATTGCAGGATATCTAGTTGAAGATCATCATATGTAGTCATTGAAGAAAAATCATAATTTGAGAAGTTTCTGAAAAGGTGATTCCGCTGGGGGATAAAATCAAGAATAGTTTCATTTTTCTCACTTTTCACAAAGTGAGTGGTGACTTTGACAAAAACATTGCATCAATTCAACATGAATGGTAGAAGATCCCAATATAAAGGAGGTTCTATTGGAGGTCCTGCTAGTAACAGTAAGTGGACACATAAGGGTGATAAGGATGATAAGGGTAAGAAGAAAGAGGATGACATGTGTATAGCGAATAAAGACAAAGCATCAAGACCACATTATGAGACATATGAACGTTATGATACATGGAGATATAATTCAAGTGAAGAACCTTGTACCCCTGAAGAACAAATAAATCCTTTTTATAATCCTCAAAAATAGGCAGAGTTCGATGCTAAACTCGAAGTTGAACGAGTCAGATATCAACATGAATATGATCAAAGAATGGAGGGGAATCAAAGTGATCCAATTGATCATGTAATTCCTCAAGAAAACTATGAGTTCTCAACTCGTCAAGAAGTAGAAGCACAGCTCGAGTTTCATAAACAAGAAGTAGAAAGGGAAAAAGCTGAACAGGAAAAGATCCAAATGATAAAAGCAATCCAAGACTTGAAATTACAGAAAGCCCAAATTGATGCTCAAACAGCTGGTTTTTCAAAGTATATACTACCTCATAGGCAAGGAAATGATAATACAGGGCCTTCAGACCCATCAAAGGCTCCTCAGAATCATATGAGAAATCAATACAAGCAACCAAACCATCCACAGTATATTGCATCACAACATACAAATATACAACCACCTCATGGTCAACAATATGTGTCATATCTTCATACACAATACAACAATCCAATGTACCAGTATCAACATGTGCATAATCCTCCCCCTCATCAATATACAACAATGATCAGACAATTTGATTTGACAGGGTTTCAATTATACCCTTACCCTATGGATATCAGTTGGAGAAGTCTTGTTCCTAAGTTTATAGGGAGTAGTGTAGTTACTGCTGAAGATCATTTAAGGAATTTTAATGCTTTTGTCCAAGACTTGGATATATCATATGAAGATTTACACATGAGGTTGTTCATGATGTCACTCACCGAAGAAGCTAGGGATTGGTTCAATAGCCTGCCAACAACCTCTGTTGATTCTATCCAAGAATTTCAGGATCGATTTCTTGAATAGTACGAAAATCCATGTGCACCAGATGCTGCTTTACATGAACTAATATGGATCCAAAAAAATCATAATGAGTCAATTTATGATTTTAACCGAAGATTCAACAAACTGCAGAATAAGATACCATCTGGGTCAAAGTTGCCAGACTCTACAACATTGAGTAGTTATTTGAATGCATTCGATCCAAAAATAGGGTATGAACTAAGAAACAGGTTTCCAAGAAATTTAGTTGAAGCCCAAAAGATAGCACTAACCATTGAAAACAACGAGAAAGCTACTGGGATGATCTGTAAGAGAGACAATCCTAGGGTTCCTCAACAAGCCAATAATTATCAGTACAAACATGAGAACATGTACAGAAATGAGAGGCCTCAGTTACATGACATGCCTTACAATACAAATTGGAAAGATGGAAAACCTGTAATGGATAGACCCAGGAATAAAGAAACACCTGATCCATTAAGGAAGAAGGGGGCGTATATGGTTAATAATAATCTTTGGTGTGAAGGTTGTGATGGGCCACATTCCCCAGACCACTGTGTTGTAGCCCAAGAAATGCAGGAAGAAGGGATGCTAGCGGATAGTAGTGGAGAAGATCACTCAGTATTTTTGACTTCAAATACTTCTTATCCTGTTGAGGAGGAGTATTCATCTTTAGAAGATGAAGGTTGTGAGTATGATGTTTCAAATCAAAGGTGCAATGTCCACATGGCTGAACAACAAGTTTTTTCTGATTCTGAAGAAGATTATGCAAAACAATACTCTGTTGAGGTACCTACTCAATGTGATATAAGGAGACCCACTGATGAAGAAATAAAGAGGTTAACCATTGCTACAGTTGAACAAGTGAAGAGCAAGTATTGGTTAAGAAATAGGACAATGAATGAAAAGGAAGGTGCTCCCAGGGAAACATTCATGAAAGATAGAGAAGTAACACCAAGAGTTTTGAAGAGAACAAAAAATAAGCAACGTGACAAGAACGAACAAAAGCTTGTTTAGAAAGAAGAGAACAAAGAGTTATACAAAGAAAAGCAGAAACTTGTCCAAAAGGAAGAATCCAAAGGGGAAATATTAGAGCAAAAGAAAATGGTTAAGATAGAGGATTCTTCATTTGACTTTTCTCAGGCTTTATCTAAGGTAAAAATGTTTGTCCCACTGCTTGAGATGATGAGAATTAAGGAGTATAGGGATAGTGCAATTCAATTGATATCAAATGGAAATGAGAAAAGTACGAGTTTTGAAAATCAGATGGCCACTATAACGGTTAAAAAGCAAGAGAAAGTGATTGTCCCTGAAGTGTGCCTAAATGATGTATTGGTGAGTTCCCGACAAGTTGAACCTTTTTTCACCACACTGCTTATAAACAACAAACTATTGAGGAATTGCATGATAGCCTCTGGCGCTGCTATCAATATCATGCCAGTAGGAGTTATGAAACAACTTGGTATGTGGGTAGATACTAATGAAGGGAAGTGTTATGCAATGGATAGTAGGCCTGTTCCAGTAGTAGGTGTTATGAAAGATGTTGAAGTCAAACTAGCTACTTATCCTCAGGTGGCCTACAATATAGATATAACTGTAATTGATACTCCTCCTCAGTTTGGGATGCTTTTTTCAAGATAATGGACGACAACAGTTGGGGGAAATGTCCAATTTGATTTGTCTTATGCAACAATTCTAGTGAATGGCCAAGAAGTTAAGCTATACAGGGAGCCAAGGATGAACCCAATTGTAGATTGTGTACCTCAAAATCAAGTCAATTGATTTTGTGATATGGATCTTTGGAATTTTAAGATAGAACCAGCTCAGCCATAATTAGTCAATATTGATCCAATTGATAAGCATGTTGCAAAAAATTGTGATGGCATGTGGAAAATGTACTTTGATGGAGCTTGCAGCCAAGAAGGTAATAGAGCAGGAATAGTGTTTGTTTCCCCTGAAGGAGTTACTTTTAAATATTCATTTTTTCTGGAATTTGAATGTACAAACAATATAGCAGAGTATGAAGCTTTACTAACAGGATTGAATATGGCTGTAAAACATAAGATCAAGTTGCTAGCTATTCTAGGGGATTTTGAGCTAGTTGTTTCTCAAGTTAAATCAAAATATGCAGCAAAACACAAGAGGCTGAAGCAATATAGGAATGTTGTATTGGATACAATTGAGTTGTTTGATGCTTTCTCCATTGAATGGATTGAGAGGTCGAAGAACATAATGGCAGACTTTTTAGCCAATGCAGCATTAAGAAGAGATGATATCACATTGGCTGGAGTGTCTCAAATCGAGTTCAAAGCAAGACCCGCTATGCCTGACAATATATACATTTGGTAGGTTTTTAATGACGATACTGACCTCTTGAAATTTCTCCACTGTATAGATCGATATGAAGCTCAAGAAATTGATTTCAATGCCCTTGTTGAAGAAGTAGATGGAAAGCAGAAAATATTTGGGAAAGAGGTCTTACAACTTAAAACTAATAAGCTTCCCAAAGGGCTAGTGGCATTGGAAAGGGTATATGATGGAAATGATCGGTCCCTCACGAAACAGATACCAGTCAAGAGAGAGGATACTGAAGAGGTCAATTTAGGGACTGAACTGGCACCAAAAAAGGTATACATTGGAAAGAAAATAAGCCTGACAATTCGAAGAATGTTGATTGCATTATTGAGAAAATATAAACATGTGTTTGCATGGTCTTATGAAGATCTCAAAGCATATAGGGAAGATTTGTTTCAACATGAAATCCCATTGAAAGCAGATGAAAATCCATTTAGGCAGAGGCAAAGACCTATTAACCCGACATTGGAACCAAAAATGTAGGAGGAATTGATAAAGCTTAGAGTTGGGGGTATTATCAAACCAATCAGGCATTCAACATGGGTTTCGAACCTAGTTCCTATGAGGAAGAAGAACGGGGATATCAGATTATGTGTGGACTTCAGAAATCTAAACGTGACATCTCTCAAAGATAATTACCCTCTACCTAATATGGAAGTTGTACTACATAAAGTAACAGGGTGTGAGTTGTTATCTATGATGGATGGGTTCTCTGGTTACAACCAGGTCAAAGTCAAAGAATCTAAGTAGTACAAGACAAATTTTACAACTCCATGGGGAATGCATGTTTATGTGAGAATGCCATTCGGTCTAACAAATGCAGGTGCAACCTTTCAAAGAGCTATGGACGTAGCATTTGCAGATTTGATTAATGCTATCATGGTGGTATACCAGGATGACCTTACTGCTTATTCAAAAAGGGCTGAAGATCATGTAGAACATCTGGAAAAGATATTTATTAAAGCTCTAGAATATGGTATTAGTCTGAACCCTAAAAAATGCCATTTTGCAGTCATAGAGGGAAAACTTTTAGGACATATTGTGTCAAAGGATGGAATTAGAATAGATCCTGAGAGGATTGAGGCCATAGATAAAGTTCCTATTCCTAAAATTGTCAAGGCCATCCAGTCATTTTTTGGACAGTTCAATTTTGTTAGGAGATTTGTGTCCAATTTTGCTGAAATTATTAAGCCCATATCAAAGATGTTAAGGAAGGGACAAAAGATAGAGTTGACTGCAAAAGCGTTGGAAGATTTATATCTATTAAAAAGGGCATCAAGGAAGCCCCTGTCCTTAAGTCTCCAGATTTTTCAAAACCCTTTCAAATATTTTCATTTGCTTCATTGCATACTATAGCTACTGTTATGTTACAGAAAAATGAGGAAGGTCATGAAAATCCTATGTCTTTTTTCAATAAGTCATTGCAGGGGTCAGAATTGAAAAATGATATAATGGAAAAACAAGCATTTGCATTGGTAAAGGCTACAAAAGCTTTCAAGTCGTATCTTGTTGGAGCTAAGGTGATTGCTTATGTCCCTCATGCAGCTATTAAGGATATCTTGACACAGTCAAAAGTAACTGGGAAGAGATGCAGATGGATTAACAAGATTTAGGAATTTAATATGGAAATACAAATCACTAAATTAGTGAGAGGTCAGGGTTTGGCCAAGTTAATGGTAGAAACAAATATTGAACCAAATCAAATTTGTAACGTAGAAGATGAAGGAAATGCAATTGCAAGTATTGAGCATACTGCTTGGTATACAGACATCATGTATTACCTCAAATACATGAAGTGCCCTAAAGGATTAAGTGACAATCAAAGAAGAACCTTGAAGCTACAAGCATCCAAATATGTGTTCATGGAAGGTGATTTGTTTCGGAAAAAAATGGACGGGATGTTGTTGCTATGTCTAGATGAGTCACAGGCCAAGCACGTTATAAGAGAAATGCATCAAGGGGTCTATGGAGGGAATTATTCTGCAAAGACAA
>VDFB02120393.1:0-22052 GCA_007258455.2 Sequoia sempervirens | reverse complement strand
AGACATCCCCTTAATTAACACGTTCTATTATGACCCCTTTAGACATCCCTTTAAGACATTCTATTATGACCCCTTTAGACGTCCCCTTAATTAACATGTTCTATTATGACCCCTTTAGACACCCCCTTAAGATGTCATTATTTGTTTTGACAACTTATAAATTAGTGTTAGATGAACCCTTACCCTGTCCTAAAATTAATCCTATCCCTAAGCCTTGTTGTATCTGACCCTAATTGAAACCTAACCCTAACTCTAGTTGTCTCCTAATCCTAACCTTTACACAAAGTTTTATCCTATAACCCTAACCTTAATTCACGTAGAGAAAATTTTGTGGTCATATATTTCTCATTTCTCATGTTATCATAATTTATGTGATATTCTATTTTTTTCTCGTTATTGACACATGGAGGCAAGACTTTTATTCATTTTTCATACACTACACACAATCATGATATTCTAAATGGGAGAAACAATGATGAAATTAATTTTCCTTTGGATTGAGCTCCATATTCATCATTTTTAAAATTTATCATGTGTGTACACTACGTATTCATCACCTAATGGTTACAATTGTTTTACATATACATATTCTTATGTTATCATAATTTATGTGATATTCTATTTTTTTTTCATATCGGGATGATGGAGACAAGATTTTATTCATTTTTCATACACTACACACAATCATGATATTCTAAATGGGGAAACAATGATGAAATTAATTTTCCTTTGATTGAGCTCCATATTCATCATCATTTTAAAATTTATCATGTGTGTACACTAATTTATTCATCACCTAATGGTTACAATTGTTTTACATATACACATTCTATGTTATCATAATTTATATGTGATATTCTATTTTTTTTTCTCTTTTGTTATCACACATGGAGGCAAGACTTTTATTCATTTTTCATACACTACACACAATCATGATATTCTAAATGGGGGAAACAATGATGAAATTAATTTTCCTTTGGATTGAGCTCCATATTCATCATTTTTAAAATTTATCATGTGTGTACACTACTTATTCATCACCTAATGGTTACAATCATTTTACATATACACATTCTCATGTTATCATAATTTATATTTTTTCTAATGATTACCTCTTTCCTTAATTTTTAGTAGGAACACTTTTTTCCATTACTAGTGAGAAACTAATGGTGTCATTTTATAAATATGTACATTAGCTAATTATATCAATACCTTGTTAGATTTTTTCACTATAAATAATTTTATTTGCTTAAGAGTTTAGAGCAATGACTTTATTTGTCAATTTAGTTAAGGAAAAATTAAAGAATAAAATAACAAAGAATGGTGATATCCATGATATTCAGAAGGTATAGGAATTCCAAGTGCACCAACAATGAGGTAAAATTCAATTTATAGAACTAAATAAGTAGGTAAATCCACATAAATTTTCTCTCATAAAATTAAAATTAATACATTAGAAGGAAAATATCTTCTTGTTCATTGAAAAGAAGATTAAACCTAAAATTGTTCTACAATTATGAAGTCTTCAGTAAATTTCACATTAATGTCCTATATTAATGTCTTCATTATGAACATAAAATGCATAAATGTACATGCGTAAATTAAAATTTCAAACAATAATAAAGTCCATAATTTATGTAACATATTAAGTGCATGAAACCAATATATTAAGCGCACATGAAATA
This sequence comes from Sequoia sempervirens, assembly GCA_007258455.2. Lineage (NCBI taxonomy): Eukaryota > Viridiplantae > Streptophyta > Pinopsida > Cupressales > Cupressaceae > Sequoia > Sequoia sempervirens. Next base: position 20,367 of record VDFB02120393.1, on the reverse strand, counting down.
AAGTCCAACAAAGTACATGATAAACAAGAAATATAAAACACATAAAATCACATGTTTGTAGGTCATGTACTATCTCTATAATCAAGAGACCTCTTCTCACCATGCACTATGTGGATGACTCCAAACACTCGTACATAAGAGAAAGATGAAATTAGATGTGTAAGACAATAAAAATGATTTAATGACAATTTCATTTATAATCCATCATAAAATTAAATTACCACCATATCTACATCCTGATGCTCTAGTATACCAAGAAAACTCCTAAATTCTCTAAATCACTTACATAAACAAGACAAAGAAATTGAAATTAGATGTAACTCTACAATTATTATTTTTTATTCAATCAATTCAGAATTTATCATATTTTAATTACATACCGTATTCCCGAGGTTGTGTACCAGTTCTCCGTGACCTCGCTTTGTACATGCTCAACTACAGATGTCTCTATGCTATAAAGAAAAAAGAATATGTGAAAATATCATATTAATATGTATATATTCAATTTAAAATTTATAATTCACTTTAAATATAATAAAAAATTAAATTCATTTGATCTGAAACCTGCTCACTTGTCCTCCGGGTGTAACTATGTCTGGGTCAGGGCTGAAAGTTGCACTAACATAGTCCTACAAGATCAAAATTAAAGCATGTACAATTCAATTAGGTTAATATATACATATATATTCAAGTTTGCACATTTTGTGTAGAAAGTTTTGTAAACAACCTCGAAATCAGTGGCCTCACGAGTAACTGCAACATCAAATGTTTGCCCAATGCCCATTCTTATTGTGGTATCAACCTAGACATACATGTACATAGACATTTAACGCTTTATAATATTTTACAAGGTACATGCATGCTTCATATATCTAGTGAATTCAAAACTCATAAAATTTTAACTATACTAATGTAAACTTTAAACAAATTAACAATATGAATGTACCTGCCCCTAATCTATGACGCCCGATAGTGGAGGAGTGTTTAACAATCCCTCGGGAGGAATTGACGTGGATGTTGATTGACTCACCTAAACCAACATAAATATTTCAAACATATATGTGATTCAATTCATAAATTTAAAACTCATTAAATAATTTATGATTCTTACATATAATTTTAAAATTGAAATCAAAATACCCCATAAGGGTTGCCAAGTATGACCGGTGTCGATATATGTACTCGTGGTACAAATGATTGCCCTTGCATCGAAAGTGTCATCTGTACACCAAAAAAATTGATTGTTAAAATGTATTGCAAACTTTTCTTTGATATATACAACCATAAAAATATTATAAAATGAGTTCTTGTACATCTAGATGCATATTTATACCTGTGTCAGAGTGTCCTCGTGGTGATACTCTAATTAATGCAGGAACTCTACAAATGAACCGATGCTAATTCGTGATGAAACTTGCCACTGCATCTCCCTCGGGCCCACCAACTAGGTGTAGCCCGATCAGGTCCATAACACACTTGATGACAACTACATATATGGGGACAGGTCTCGACACTCTTGGAGCAGTACTCGAACCAGCTCCATAAAAAACTCCTCCATCATCATCATCGTCTTTATGCTCCCCACTCGCTATCGCAGAAGCGTGCTGATCAAGGTCTCCTACCAGTGTACTAAGGGAACCTAATGTTGAGACCAGAGCTTGATGATGTACAGATGCAGGAATGGGAGGACCAGGAGCAACAACAAGGGGTTGTGCATGCATGGGGTGTTGGGGATCAACCCTTGCCCCTAATCTCTATTGTGGCATGCCGCCACCAACACCCTAAAAATGATTTAAAATCAAAATAATTCAGATTTTTCCCCATAACAAACTCTACATACAGTTTCCTCAAAAAATACAATGGGCACTCCTAATTAGCATGTGGGGACTATCAAAAACCATATACAATCGATCCCAAAAATGTGCACTCATCTATGGATGTATGCGCCACCTCATGGATATTCTAGATTTGTTGGAAGGAATGGGTTGTCGAGTAACAAGGTCAAGAAATTAGGGCTAGATGGCTTCAAGTATTTTAAGGTCTAATATTTGTTTGTAGAGAGACCATCGTAATAAAATTGTTCCCATTTTTCTCTCTCTCTGCCGATGCCTTATCAAGACGACCCATCATCCTGATGGAATCAACAACGTTTTGCATTACATATGCAAAACGTCTCACATGTGGAGCAATCAATGCTTGAATCTGCATAGCATTGATTTTTGTTTGTAAGGATGCGACTTGATCATTTATTCGGGCTCTCAAGCGAGCCTCATCAGATGCCATAGGTGCTAGAGGTGGCATATGAGGGGAGGGGAGGGCGCAGGGGAGGTGGAGGTGGAGGTCGAGGTGGAGGTGGAGGGGGGAGGGAGGCAGACCGGCTATGGCTCGTGGTGGATTGATGATATCATCAATGTTAAAATCATCCATGATATATGCTTGATATAATGCACTCCGTGATTTTAAATCATACAAAATAGTCCATGCATACAAAAATTAAGATCATATATTTAATTGAAATAGGATGAGCAACATATATATTAAGCTCATATTTAATTGAAATGCACATATATATACATTGATTGTTCAACTAAAGAGCATGTCCATACAAAATTAAAAATTAAATTTATGTACATGTACATTTAAAATAAAAAATATGATGCATAATTTCCATGCGTACAAATCATTAAACTTTAAACTATACATACATACATATACAAATTTCAAAATTTAAGAACTATTATGCAAATTTTTAATACATGCACATACATACTAAACAATAAACTTGAAACATTCACAAAATCTCATTTTATGTCTAACACACACACACATATATATATATTACAATTTTTCAGCAGGAGAAATCATGATCTAGTAAATAGTCATAAAATATATACTATTATATACTATTCATTATAAGTTCATAAATTCCACCAACTTCACAAATCCATGTCACTAAAAATATCCATATAGAACCAAAATCATAAATTCATGTCACTAAAAATATCTATTTGGAACCAAATTTATAAATTCATCACACAAAATATCCATCATTCACCAAATGTATAAATTCATAACTATTTAAGATCATTGTTTTAATTTATAAACTATTATGGCTCTCTATTGCATAGATATTCATTTCTTTGTGTTTTCCTTTTCAAAATTAGGAGTTCTCCTCTCCTCTAGCCATTGTCGATGCTCATCTATGATCCCATCCATAGCCCTGACAACATCAACAAGGGTTTGCATCCTAGATGCAAACATCCTCATAGGAGGTGTGACACATTCTTCATTTTGAATAATGTTGATTTGATCTTGGATGGTTCTAGTAGAAGCATTGATTTGTGCTTGCAAATGATCATTTTCATTGATTTCAAGTGGTGGAGGTGGGGGTTACTAGGTGGAGGGCGAGGTGGAGGTGAAGGTGTTGGAGATGGATGCATGGAGGTGGATTACACACATGAAATGGATCCATGGGATCTTAAGATATGAGTGAACTCGTGATTAGATTTGTAATTTCAAGATGTAAGATACATGTTTAGGAAATACCAAGTTAAATCATTCAATATAAATGGCCTTAAATAATTGAATACAAATGAGAAAATTATATGTAAGCCTCATTTATATGTCTAAGGCACATGTTATTTGAATGAAAATACAATTAACTATTGATATTGTATAATCTTGCAAGATCTTATTATTGTTAAATTTGGTTGGGCCTTGGGCAACTTTGATCACCAAATTTTAAGAACTTCTTTTATCCCCTTAAGAAATTTCATATTGGAACCCCTTAAGAAAATTGAATTACAATTTAGGGTGACAGATGGCTTAAGGGGATTTATGTCTAGTGAGGTCCTAGGAGAAAATGGCATGGCTCAAATGAATAAAATTTGGTGAAGTTGCCCAAGGCAAACCAAATTTCATTAAGAGCCTTTAAAGAAAAAATGGCTTTAGGTTTAGGGTTTAGACTTTAGAGAGAAGGGTTTAAGGTAATAGGATAGCTTAAGGATCTATGTTGCAAGATCCTAGGAAACAATTACATAGATAAGGTAATGAATTGGTGGAGTTGCCTAAGACAACCAAATTTCATTAAGAGCCTAAGAAAAAATGATGGCTTTAGGGTTTACGGTTTAGACTTTAGAGTTTATTATTTAATTAGCTAAAATCCCCAAATCCTAACTTTTAATCAACCATTAAGGGGATAATCATGTCACATCCATAGCTTAAAATTAAAATAATTCCAAATCACCAATCCAAACTCAAACTAATGTAACTTACTTCCAGTTCATCAAATCTAAAATGAAATTAATAATCTATCCTAGCCATCAAATCAATTAGACTAATCATAGCCATTCATTTCCAACTACCTTCAATCCAAATTCAAATTAGCATTCAATTATTCCCATCTACCTAATCAAGTCAACACAAGCCCTCCATCAACCCAACCACCTACATTTAATTCTCTCTTCCCTCTCAAATTCAAATTCAAAAATTCTCTCATGAAATTCTAGTCCTCGATTCCAAAAAAACCTAGTCCTCCATTCCTTTCCCCTCAACTCTATAAAATAATGACATCCCCAAATGTTTCCATATGATAAAATTTGTATGTATATGTTATCACATTAGAGAACCAAAGAGCAACATCAACACATACATTTTGAGCCATAAAAGAATGTTATGGAACATATTATGCTTCTCTAATCTTTCATTATTTTATTTACCTTTCATTAGAAGTAGAGTATTGAGTTTGCACTTGCATTCTTGGTCTAGAATTTCTCTTCTACACTAAGTACAAAAATATAATATTGGATAGCTTAGTATATCTTTCTCTTCTAATATATATTCCCTAGTTCTCCTTATCCATATTTGAGTATCTTAGCATATGTGTAACACGACATGTTAATAATATATCTCATATAAATGTAGGGATGTGTCGCTAATGTCATCTTCAAACATATTTAACCAATAGGAGATACTATAAGGTATCTAATATAACTATACAACCTATACAGGTATGACATATGGCGACCTTTGGCTTTTTTTGATATGTCAAGGGTAGTTTTGCAAAGATTAGTTTCTAGTGCTTTTGTGAGTTTTCACCACTTGTACTTATTAAGCTACACTTTTGGGTTTTCAACCTAATAGGGATAAACCTAGTAGATTTTTTAGCTTTCCAGCCTAATGGAGATAAATCAACCCACACTTTTTGGTTTTTAGTTGCACCTATCAAGTTATTTGTTAGCTATTAAATTTACAAACATTCTAGGATTATAAGTCTACTATAAAATTTGATGTAAAATAGATTACACATTGAGCCCTATAATTTAATTACAACAATGAATAAATATAGCAACATTTAGTAGACATAATGAAAATCAAGCCATGATAGTAATATAGAGATAATATACAATGTTTAATATAGATAAGTTAAAGAATCATTTTAAAAATATATATCTATATATTCACATCATTTTTGTTTTTTCTTTAGATTTCAAATATATCCACCAATCCTCCTTATCTTACATTAACATAAACTCAAAAAACATAGTGGACATGTACACACATATAAAACTACATTAAAATAGTGTTAGATCTTACAATTTTTCAAGGCTTATTTCATCCTCTTAGACGATCACTCTTACTAAATCATTGGCATAAATTAGATGCACACAATGGCACATTAAAGGTTTATTCCTCATGTTGGATTCCCTATTTTATATAACTATATCTTTATTATCTAATTTAAATATATCTAAGCACAAATTTCTTTTATGTAACACATTGATAATTTCAACTCATTATAAAAACCAAATACAAATTTAAAGGGGGTACACTATATTTATAAATAAGAATTTAAATACCATCCCAATCTCCATGGTGTGTCACTTGTTCACTAAAAAGCCCTTACATAAATCATCTACTTAGGTCAATCTTATCTAGATTTTTCTTAAATATTAATATTCATAAAATATGGCACAAAGCATATTGATGCATTTCTATCCTTCCACATAAATCTATATAGTATCAAAATATAGGTAATTTTATGGTTAAATTGAATCTCTCTTAATTGCTAAATAATCCATTATGATTGAGGATGGGTGGATTATTATCTAGGATCACATCTTAAAAATCCTATAGAGGTCATGTGGTATGTTTTTCTTAATACATATATTCCCATACAAACCTCTTTCCATGTATTATCAACTCGCCTATATGATAGACACCTTCCTAGATTTAAATTTCATACGATATATATGTACCCAAGTGTTTCCAATTGGAATTGCTATAATTATACTTTTATGGCATTCTAGATATTCAAAATAGTTTTCATAAATCTACAAATAGACCCATTCTTGACATTGAACCTACATAATTTTAGGTATGTCCAATGAAAGATTAGGGTCTAGGGTTCATAAATTTCAAATGCTTTAGTGTTATGGGTTTAGATTTTATAGTTTAGGGTCTAGGGTTTAGCAAACTTAGGGTGAAGTTTGGGTGGCCCTTGGCATAATTTAGACTTGCAAGTTAGTGTCAATTGGAATCGATTGTACGTGTTTAGATTTACGAATTTGTTAACTAAATTTGCAAACAAACATCAAGATAAACTTTATGAATTTTAACCATTCTTTAACATATTGATTTCTAATCTAATTATAATTTAAAATTGAAACTAAAGTTTAATATATATCATTTTTTCCATACAAAGCAAATAAAATTTAAAACATTTAAGCAATGTGAATGATTTTTTGTTCGATTCCAATTTAGGGTTTTAACAAAAAATTTTGTTCCAATTCAATTTAGGGTTTCAGTTTTAAACAATTAGGGTTTTTAATGAAAATTTTTTCGTTTCAATTCAAACTAGGGTTTTCAAATTCAATTTTTTTCGTTTGATTTGAATTCAGGGTTTCAAAAAGCTTGATTTGGATTTGTAAATGCGATGTTTTTATTTCATTTTCGATTTCTAGGGTTTTGAAATGCAATTTTTTTTGTTTTGTTTCAATTAGGGTTTTCAAAATCAATTTTTTTTGGGTTTAATCGAACAATTTAAGATTTAAAAGTTAAATTTTGTTTCTAAAACACAATTCAAAGTTTTTTTTTTCATTTTTATTAAAAAACATTTAAGTTTCATTGCAAGTTTTCGTCTATTTTGACAATTATTGAATTCTACTATAACAATTAAAAAAATGATTAAAACATGACATAAATTAAAAAAAATACATGCTAAATTAATGTATTTCTTTTAAAATTTCAATTCAAACTAAAAAAATGCAAAGAAACGGGTTTAGGTGGGGTACCTGTAGCTGGTCGTGGGGTCGCTGTCGCCAACAATCACTCGGGGTCCTGTTCGCAGAGCAGTGAAAACTGTTCTTTTAAAAAAAAAAATAACAATATAAAATAGGATCCCGATTTATACAACTCGGGATCCCGTTATTGATAAATCGGGATCTCGTGTTTTATAAATCGGGATCCTGTTTCTTATAAATCGGGATCACGTTCCGTGTCCATTGCTTCAGAGTCCGACGGGAAACGAGATACCGATTTTTAAAAAGCGGGATCCCGTTTGATCTCAGGCTCGGGATCCCAAACCGTAATGGGATCCCGTTTGTTCGATGCCGATTTCAATTTTTTGGCTAAGGCAAAAAACTTCCACGTTTCGTGGACTCAACTTTGTGCACCTACCCATCAACAACCCTTTCGTTTGTGACATTTTTGTTTTGGGACCAATATTTCCCTTTGTCATTGTTGGGTTTTGGAGTGTCTTTGTTTATCTTGACCAATCCTTTGGCAATAAGACCTTTCTCAATAAGGACACCTTTCTCAATAATCTCCTCAAAGGTTGTGCAACATTGGATTTGAATTCAACTCATCAACTCTCCATTAAGGTTTTCTACAAATGTGGTGACAATTTTTTCTAGAATATGACAAGGGAATTTGCTAACCAAGCCTCGTCATCTTTGGTAGAAAGAGGTAAGTGACTCCCCATCTTCTTGTTTGGTTGTGCTCAGTGTTGCAAGGGTGACATCATTTTTAATGTTGAAGGAAAAATGATTGATGAATTTGTCGGCTAGTTCACCCCATAAACTGATTCCTTGTGGAAGATATGAGAACCAATCTAAGGCTATCCCTATGAGACTTTGTAGGAATAACCTCATCAAGTAGGTAGGGTCATATGCAACTTCCATGCATGTTGTGTTGAATTCACGGATGTGTTCTACTGGATCTCTTGTCCCCTTGTATTTAGGCAATGGTGGTGTCGTAAAATGCAGGCGAAAGGGTGGCATGTATAGGTTTTGATCAAATGGAAAAGGGCACGGTTCTTCCACAGAATGTCTTCTTGCTGGTTCCCAATTGCATATTGGTCATTTTTTGTTCAAGGGTTTGCATATGTTGGATCAAATAGTCTGCAAGGGATGGTGTCGCATTGTTTTGATGAGATGTGATATTGGCATTAGGGTCATGTGTTGGATTTGTATTTAGATTTGATGTTTTGTGATACGAGACCTTGATTATTGTATGGGTGTGGATTGTTTTGATTTGGAATGAAGTTGGTGTTTAGGTTGGTTCTGAAGGTCACGTTTGTATTTGGTATGGCATTTTGGAGTTGAGGTATAAACCCTTGATTCGTGTTTTGATTTTGAAATTTCAATCCTTGGTTTGTAAATGGAGGTGTGGAACCTTGATTGACATTGTGTTATGAAGGTATAGACCCTTGATGCGAAGGGATGTTTCCTTGATTGGAATTTTGAAGTGAAGGCGTAGGTCCTTGATTGACATTCTGAAATGAAGGTGTAGGTCCTTGAATAAGGTTTTGAAATGATGGAATAGACCCTTGATTTGTATTTTGAAGTGATGGAATAGACCCTTGGTTGGTATTAGACCCTTGATTGTGGTTTTTACTTAAGGTCTTGCGTGAGATAATGTGCACCTTCCTAGGGTTATTTGGTGGAGGTTGGTTTAATGAAGGTGCACTTTGGAATTGGAATGAGCGCCCTTGACTTGTGTTTTGGGATGTGGGTATAGCATTCTAGTTCGCATTCTGAATCAAGGGTGTGTGACCTTGGCTTAGATTTTGAATCAAAGGTGTAGGACCTCATGATGTGGACCCCTAATTTGTGTTTTGAAAGAGAGGATTCATGAAAGTTTTACCCATGGTGTTTGAGGAACTACCAAATGTGAATGTTTTACCTTGTGTAGTAGCATGAGTTGGGATGCTTGTTGTAGTGGAAGTAGTCATGTGTGTGGTTGTCCCAAGGGGTATGCTTACCATTGGTTGTGATGAGGGCATGCCAAATGGGTTTTCAGTTTCTTGTTCTATGATGGTTGACATGTCATAACCTTGAGGTAATTTGGCACCCTTTTTGGTTAGTGCATAGAAAAATTTGTTTGGGTTGGCACTAACAAGTTTTCAACTATGCTTAAAAGTCTTCGATCTTGATAGGCCCCATCAATCTCTTGAGGGGTCAATTGTTTGTTGGCTACTTCAAATTTTAGGTCTTCCCAAGGGTCACTTTGGTCTTTTAGTGATGCGTTGTTGCGGGGTGTAGATTGATTTGAATCTGTGACATTATCAGGAAAAGGGTCACTTAGGAAATCCATGTCCCTTCATTTGGCTTTGGACCTTGTTACAACCATGTGAGACGCTTACAAGTTGGGGGATAATGCAAGATGATAATGAACTAAACTATGTTTTTATATTTTCTTGAATTTTAGGATATGAAGAAGCAAGGATGTTGATAATTCAAGGATAATAATGTCTAAAAGATGAGGGATAATGGATGCTAAAGGATATTAAAAGATTGACTAATGCAAAGATAATGATGCTAAGGTAAAATGAGCTATTTTTTTGTATTTTTGGAGGATAAGGGTATAATCTAGATGCAAAGGGAACCTAAACAAAGGATGACAATGAGGCTAATGTGAACTTAGGGCAACAATCCTAAGTATCATTGACCATTCAATATTTTGACAAGATTTGAGCTAAGACCATGACAAAGGTTTAAGACTCAAATGTGATAAAAGTGATAATGACAAAAATTTGATAATGTAAAGGATAGTGGTCAATGACAACTACAGTATGTGACCAAGAATTCTCAAAGACTCAAAGGTTTCATATCCTCAAAATCTGAAAGCCTAGATGCAACTTAAGGATGAAAATTTAATTTGTGTAATGCAAAGGATTAAGGAATGCAACTTATAATGAAATGTTTTCCTAATGAGGATGCTAAAATGAGCTAGACGAACTTGTAGGTCTCTGGTTTATTAGACAAAGGTCACTGTAAATTGATTTTGATTAGATTTTGGACCCATATTTCAAGAAATTTTGTTTAGCAGGAAATTGTGGTTCAGTTTCTATCAAATGCATTTCACAGTTGCAACTTAGGTTGACAAATGTGGGCCTATTTTTGGAAATTGTGGTTCAGGAGAATAGTTAGTCTTTTGGCTAACAGTTGTAGTTCACAATGGAAATTATAGGTCTGTGTTCAACAGTTGTGGTTCCAAAATGGTATTTTTGACAATTTTGAGGTTTTTCAATGGTTTTGATTCAAGTTTTTGACTGTTTCAAATGAAGTATGACTGGAAAACACAACAAACAGTATCAAGCACTTAGTTTAGGACTGATTTGATGTGAAATGTTTCAAAAGTCAAGCACAATCCTAAGGCTAGCAAGGACTATATCCACTGGATTCCCACTTGGATTTCTCCAACCGCACTTATTCTTAGTGGGTGACTTAGAAGCTTGGCCACACTGGCTCCTGTCAACGACACTCACTTCTCTGGGTCAACCAAGCTTTGAGTTCTTGTGACTCTCCTATGACAAACTCTTCACCTCTACTAAGAACTATGAGAATGTGGGATGGCTTGGCTACGACTGTTGTTGCACTAGTGAATAGAAGGGATTTTGTCTTTCTAAAACAAGAGGGTTCTAGTGAATACTCGGGGACATGGCACCTCGTGAGCATACAACAAGCCACTTAAGGCTTTAACCACTCTACTAGGGGCTCTTATACCTTTAAAAGAAAAGGTAGGTACCATGTTTCAAATGGCACTGCACCGCTAAGGCCTACATACCATAAGGACTTGATAGTTTAGTCTCATCCTTTTCTATACTGACCTGAGCAAAAAACCGGTTGGAGTCATTCCCTCTTGCGAGGCAGGCCCCTCTAAGGTTTAAACACAAAAAAATAGATGGGTCTAACTTTATGATCACCGAGTTTGCACAAGGTGAGAGCATAATACCTACCATCCTTCAAACACTAAGACAAGGTGGTTCATTTACCATCTAATTAAAGCTATGTGAGAAAGACAAACGTTAATTTTAAGCACCAAAATAAAATGTTTTCTAATCTAAAACAAACAAAGTGGTTTCAAAATAAATTTCTTGGACATTCGAACCTCCAAAACCACTTGTTAGTAGTTTCAAAAGAAAGGCCTTGGACCAACAAAAAAGTTGCACAAACTCCAAGTTAGCACCAAAAGGAGGTTAGCATCAAACCCAAAACCAAAACCAAACAGTTAAGCTAAAGAAATGAAAGTAAAAAGAGAAACTAGAACTAAGGATTCAAATTTTTTGTTGCTCCAAGGAGCGATTTTGGAAATCCACCTAAAGTCACACACTACAGACAAAATATCAGAACCCAAAAGCCCTATTCTACTCATAGAAAGCGAAAGAAAGATGAAAAAAGAAACTAAAACTAAACTTTTTACCTGACAGGCACTTGTGTCGCACCTTTCATTAGTTGCATCTTTGTGTTGCATCGCACTAGGATAGTTGTGTCACGTTTTCAAATTCAAATTTTCTCGCCTGTGGATGTATTTTGCAGATTCATCGTTTCTAGAAAAGTGCATCGCTACGTTTGGCAAATGTCACTCCTCAACAAATGTGTTGCTGCGCTTGACAATTGAGTCATTTCATACTCAAAATCTGCAAAACCAAGTTAAAACCGTACGAAAAATTTGCAAAACAGTATGTTCACGTTGGGTTCACCAATGTGAGATGGGGCTTCTTAGCTCCTAGCCTAGAATAGTGACAGCTAAACACCTTTAGACTACAAAACCACATCAACAAGAGAATACAAACAATGAGAAATTAAAATGAAAGTATGCATAAATAAATACTCCCCATTGTAGTTGTTTCACTTCCTTTGCTCTCCTTCTTATGCCAATATTGCCCTCAGATTTGTTGTTAAAGTTGTGCAAATACATGCAAATAGTAAGCAAGAAAGTTAGCTATTAAGGCCAAAGTGGAGGGGCAAGGCCGCTTTTATAAACAACCTTTCGAATGGACAACTTAGATTAATCCTGTAGAATAATTCCAAGATCAATGGATGAGAATGCATGAGAGGGGAGTTATAGAATGGACGGTCAAGATCAAACTTCTAGAAAGATGCCAAGATCAATGGTCCAGAATTGATGCACCAAGAATATGCTATTCTTGGAGGAATCATGACAGGTATGACACCTGACGGCTATAACAACAATGAAGGCTATGACAGGGGTTAATGATAGGGCATCTTTGACTAGGTAGTGCATAAATAATTTATTTTAAATTATTTATTCGAAAATGGAGGAAAATGGAGAAAGGGGACAAGTGGCAAATAAATTTATTTGGAGGAAATAAAAGATGGAGCATTTAATTAAATTTATTCAATTTAATTAAATGTGAGGATTGAAATTGGAGAGGAATTAAATAATTTCAATAATTATTTAATCATGGAAGAATAAAAGGTCAAATGATTTATTTAGTTATAGAAGAAAGGGGTATGTTAGCGACGCAATTAAATTATTTATCAATCAGGATAGAATAAAGATTAGAAAATTATCTAATTAATAAAGGAATATGAACAAGCATAATTAAATACTTAAAATTATTTAATTATTAGAGGATGACAATCAAGGAAAAATGTTGCTCGCAGACTTAGGACATTTTCTAGTGTCTACAGAGAAAATAAACACTGTAATATCCCAAATGCAAAGCAATGTGAGGTCTTAAGTATTTTGAACAATGAAGCAACTCAAATATAGATGTCTTGGCAAGGAATCACCTTATATGTATTCTCACTTAACCATTTGCAAGTTAAAGGAAGATCTAACATAAATTTATTTATAATTTCTCCACATGTAATGAGCTAATGGGGCCATTGCCCTTTATAAAGATGTATTATATTATGCAGTGTTGTGGTAACAACACCTGGATTTAATTTGCTTCTACAAATGCCTCCATGCTACTTGGCTCCATTTTAAAACCCTACCACACCTAGCTTTCATCCATTTTCCTTTAAAATAATGACCAAAAGAAAGCTTCAAACACCCTCTAAAACAATTATTACAAAAGGCAAAGTGCTCAAAATGTCCACCCAACATGCTTTCACCTTTTTCTATCAAAAAATGTTTTTAAGTAGTGAGCATGACTTTGAAGCGAAGAGCAAAAAGATTTAAAATTCTTTTAAGAAGTCTACTTTAATTAGCATGCCTAAAATGTGAAAAATCCTTGATCCAAGAATCACATAATATGTGAAGCAAACAAGACAACACCATACATAGTGTTATTCCATTGAAAATGAAAATGTGATCAAAACCATTACTTTTTCTATGAAGCCCAATTCTCTTTCTAGCTCATCCAAACTCTTTTTGTCATAACTTTAGCATCATAGTTCTATCTCATCACATTTGAAATGCTCAAAACCTCTTATAACAAGATACACAAAAAATAGTTTTAGACTTGCTATGAGGCACACATTGGATCGGAAATTTTATAGAAGATATTTGTTGTTAACCTTGCTTCACAATTTTTGGGACAATAAGGCATAACCAAGTCTTCCAAAATCAATTTGACTCTACTAAGTAGCAAACACATCCAAATGTTGTTTTGGATCTTTTATGTATCCCCATACATGGGATTTCCTCTTGACAAAAATTGTTGTCTTGGTTTTTAGAATAGAAACCACACCTTCAATCTTTCCATTTCAAAGCAATTGGAGGCCTTTGACAACTTTAGTGTCTATGTTTTCAACTCAAACATGTAATATAGGACCACACCAATTGTGATATCTTATTTTGCAAATAGAAATAACAACTTCAATTGCTCCATTTTAAAGCAATTGGAGGCCTTTTTGGCTTGTACATGTAATGTTAACAACTTCTCAATGTAGATAACTTCTAAAATAGAATTGTTTGAATGAGAAAGCTTTATATTACCTACAATTGGCCAGATCTAAGAAGCTTTGCATCAAGTGGCCAAACTAGTGAAAGTTTTGTGTTCCCTTGGAACTCCAATTGATGTGTCATACAAGTCACACAACCATTTCCATGTCTTTAAGAAGGGCTTCTAATCTACTATGTTTTCCTCTAAATTAGGCATTTTGTACATTTGAGTTTACCTAGGATTTCTCTCTTTTTCTCTCCTTTTTTCCTTTATTTCCTTGTTCCCTCTATGCTTTCAAGTAAAAGGAACACAGTACAAGGATATTCCCTTTCAAATCTAGTGGGAATGGTGATATTCCAATATACTATTACTAAAATTCTTGTCAATTGGGTGGGTCACTCATGTTTTAGAAAGGATTTAGGCAACAAATTTAACATAAACAATTACCATCTTTCATAATTGGGAGTTTTTTTTTTTTTCTTTAAATTTTGAGGTCTTGTGTGTTTATTAGTCCTAACATACTCTGCGCTTAAGGTATGTTGATATTATTAGTTGGCAGATATAGATGAGCCCCCATGTGATCCATGGTGTCATCTAAAAATGTGAACAATGATTTATTATAGTAATTGTTAAGAATATGCAATTAATCACATATTCCAACAACTTGCTATTCGCTTCAAACCTACTCCAAATTGCTTTCATTTAATCAAAATCTCAATCTTGCGATGACTACCATATGATCAATAATCTACCCCATGTGATTCCATGTTCTTGTCATCTAAAAATGTGAACAGTGATATACTTTAGTAATTGTTTAGAATATGCAATTAATCACAAATTCCAACAACTTGCTATTTGTTTCAAACTGGCTCCAATGTGTTTTCATTTAATCAAAATCTCAATCTTGTGATGACTACCATATGATCAAGAATCTATATTATTAGTTACTATAACTTCATAGTTGAGATGTGTTGTACCCAAAATAATTTTTTGCTTTTAAGAGACATTTTTGTTAAAGTGATCTAGGTCATGTAAAAATGTTGTCAAAAGTATTTTTTAGGTCAAACAAAAGGTAAAGTTTTTGTGGGTTTATGTCAAGGAACATATGTGCAAAATTCTAAAAATTTGAAAATTAGGGTTTTGTGCCCCTATTTTTAGGGAAACCCCTGAAAATAGGACCTTGCCAGAATTCATTCAAAATGATTTTGATAGGATGAATTGACTTCACGATCACACCGATCAAGTCAGAATCACCAAAAAGTTAGTTTTGCTCTGGTGGGTCTATTTTCATTTTTCAGGAACAAAGTTAGGAGCTCTACAGCCATTAATGGAAAATTGGCCAGTACCAGGTGCTGAAAGCTAAGCTTCGACGAAGAAACCATGGTGAAAATACTCTGATAAGATGCTCTCACGGAGGGGATTCTCAAAATCAGAAAATGCCAAAAATGACTAGAAAAACCAACGCCTTGCTACCTAGGAGGATATGTTGTCAACATGAAGAAAAGCACCCCTGCTGGCCAAGGGTGCCCTTGAACAAGATCTTGATGCCACTTTAGAGAAAACTTGTCTTCAGAAAATATCATCAACATCAACTCAGCCTTGCAACGAACCTGTCAACCAACCTGCGAGACACATCAAACAACAATTGATTGTCAGAGCATACAAAAATCAATGCATAACAAGGCAAAAGCGCCCTTGCTGGCCAGGGGCGCCCTTGAATCTGAGGCACCTGATGAAGTTTCCAACCACTGTTGTACACATGGCATCTGCTCAGCTCTCTCTCAACTTCACGATCAATCCAACTACACGTCCACAGGACCTGTCAAGCAAGCAGAGGTAGAGATCAAGCAGAAGACACCTAACGGTGAAAGCTGAAGAAAGAATGTCAAGAAATTGGCTAAGTGTTGGTCAAAAGAGCCCCTGCTAAAGAAAGACGCCCATCTTTTTGGGTAGTCAGATGCAGCTTATGAGCTTAGTAACCTCCAGGATTATCTTCTCTGTTATGATTGATCCCAACGACGACACCGTCAACGAAGACAACAGAGTGATCGGACACCTGACAACAAAGATCAAACTGGGGCCACTCTTAAAGGTTGGCAACATGAAAATCATAAGTCAAAAATCCCAAAAGTGCCCCTGCTGGCCAAGGGCGCCCAAGCTTTTGAAGGACCTAAACAGACTTTCAAGAGCTGAGAAACTAGTCATCCTTTCCAGGACTGCGCTGGTTATTCATCCCACGTTTCAGCAAGATCATCAAACTCATCAGTCAGCAGTGATCTCAGATTAGAACACAGAGGGTCAAAAATGATGAAATTGAAGAACAGTCAAGAAATTGACTGTCTGAGGCCAAAAGCGCCCCTACAGAGGAATGGCGCCCTTGATTTGAAGGCATCAGATTCAGTCTTTGAGCCTTTTAGCTCCCAGGCCAATTTAATCAGGGTTGTTCCATCTTAGCAGTGAATCTGTCGACATCAGCTAAAGATCAACTAAACAACCGAGAGCAAGGATCAAACAGAGGCAATTCAGCATAAAAAATGATGAAAAAGTGTTCAAACTTAAGGACGACGCCTAAAAAAGTCAAAGAGTGATTTGTTGACTTGAGTTAGAGATTTTGGAGGAAAACTTGGCCAAACGTCCCACAATCAGTGGAAATTAGCTTTTAGAACTCCAGATTAGGCTAAATATGTCTTCAATCATGAGTTGGTGCCCATACTTGATACTTTCAGGCATCAATCAGTATATAATCAAGCTAGGCATCCCATTTTTTATTTTTTTTGCAAGTTGAGGCAAAAACAACAAATTGCTCTCCTAGATGTCTTTTCAAGATCTTGCAAAGGGTTTTGACCGTTCATTATTTTTCGAAGATCAGTGGCACAAAAACATAATTTCTCAAGGAGTTGCATCCAGAGCCAAATTTTTACAAGAAGGCAGCTAATAACTCCCAATCTTCCTCTTGTCTACTTCCTCTCTTCTGTCTTAAATTTCTTGCATGTCACAAAAAATAGCAGGCTACCACATATCTGACCAACTGGGTATGATCAGCATAATTTTCCAGAAAACCCATCTCTTCAAATTTTCCAGAAACAACAAACTACTTGTCCCTATCTTTAGGGGTTTTTCCGAAAAAGTCTTAAAATCAAAAATCTAACGAGCTGGGTTTGTTCAGCATTGAAGCACGAACAAAACCCATGTGTCAGATTTTTTCAAAAAAATACTTCTCGATAGGCACTATTTTTAAGGGTTTTTAGAGTTATCAGAACAGGGTCATGTGCACAATTGATTTTTAAGATTTTCAGGATGCAGTTCTCCCAAGTACAATACAAGACCAAAACGATTTGTACCATGATTTCCTGAAAACGATAGATACAAACTTGCACCAAGCCAACACAGAGGTTAGCTCCGAAGATTTGGAGGGCATGGACCAAATCACGTTACAAAACATCAAGCAATTTGGATTGCTTGAGGCTGCATCCATCCCCATCACATTACAAAATATGGAGTTTGTCATTGTTTGCATTAAGCATTACAACCCTACCACACAAGAAATTCGATCAGTGGATGGGAGGGTGATTTGCAGCCTTAAACCAAAGGATGTTGAACGATGTTTTTCTATTCCACCATGCCCAACCAATGTGGTCATATCAGTGAAAGAATGCAAAAAAGAATTTGAAGCATCAAAGGATAGGTGTTTGCAAAGAATGGCAGAAAAGTGGTTAAAAGTAAAAAGGATCAACTTGCCCAAGAATCTTGGACGTGGAGAATTCTGAGACGAGTATGCAGTGATGATCACTCTACTCAACCGGATCACTGGACAGGAAGATGGGAACCAGTTTCAATCATGGATGTACTACATCATCGCTAAGATTGTTAGCAATCGAGAGCATTATGACTAGCCTAGCCTCATTAGTGACACACTCCACCAACAAATGACCAGGTTTCTAGAGGCTCATAGGTTCCACATGTGTTCCTACCTTGTACACCTAATTGCCTTCCAAGGTGACTTCAGGACACTAAACACTGTGGGAACCTTAGGTGTACATAAGGTCCATGAATACTTTCTGCGACTTGAATTTATACAAGCAGAACGGCATTTCAAGCGGATAAGTGACATTTTCATTATGCACACCATACAAGACCTCGACCATGAAATGCATGCACGTATATCACCAGTAGCCAAGGAGGCAATGGTGGACTAGCGAATTGGTTTATCCAATTCCCCACCTTCACCTATATACGCGTATATGGTTACAATGGTCACCCTACCATGATGCCATGCTACCCTTCAAATAGAATAGTTTTCATGGAGTTCTTGAGGCAGTTGGCCGAAGTTCATTCTCACCTACACCTAAAGAAGAAGACACCTGCAAGTTTTCCTATCCAAATGGGACTCTATAGATGTAAAACAATGGTTGATGCCAAAATGATGTGCCAAGAGACAATGAAACTCAATCTCAAATATCTCATTGAGAGAAGGTTGTATGATCCAAGAGGCCTTTATGGAGTGCACCTTGAGCAATACTCATCACACGAGTCTTCTATGCAAAACTATTGGGTCAACTGTGATGATGAATTTGATGTACGAAGAAGGAACTATAGCCGGTTTAGGCTCCCACAAATTGTTGACTTTATGTCAGAAGACATTGAGGGCCTATCTGATGATGAGGGGGAATTCATTCTCCCCTCATTCTTCATGGATCAAGTAGACTCACAACCACTTGGAAAAGTGGTTTGGCATGTAAAGGAGAACACATTTATAGAGGAAAGAACAAGTAGAGTTGTCAGAAACAGTCAACTCTACCTAGACAACAAGAAGACAAGGAGTACTTCCCCGAACAGAGTTGCCACCAGTTCAATCTTCACTACCTTCCACTTCAAGGAAGAAGCCCAGATAGAAGCAATGGAGCAATCCTCCCAAAGAGATGTGAATGTCAGGACACATGAGGAGAAGAGCGCAGGAGTTATATGTGGAGACAGCCACAAACATTCTTGAGATAGTTGAAACCGCTGCAATTGAGCCAGTGATTGAGATAATCACTACAGATACAAAGCCCATAGTAGAAGCAATTGTAGTGGATATTGTGCCTTTGATAGAGACAGAGCCTCCTACTTCACCATCTCAACAGTCACAAGTCCCCATTGACTTGGACTCTCCATCGCAAGACATCACTGCAACACAATCTCATTCATCAGGTATTCAAGGGCCTAACATTCCTCCTTCTAACAAGACTAGTCAGGATTCAATCTGGCTTGAGGGTCTCCCAAGAAGGAAGAGAGAAAGGTCGTCCTACCAACTTGACTTCATAGAGTTTGATCATGTCCCTCAAGACATGCTAGCGAAGAAATTGAAGAAGCAAGTACATGTAGGAAGAAATGCAAATAATGAGTTTGTCATAGAGACGACTGCCCCACCTGAGGACAAAAATATACACGAGGTATAGGTTGAGGACTTCACATTGTCAAAGGTCAACCTCAGAAAGACCACTCATCGGGTGGAGGCAAATCTTCTTGAAATTGCCTCAATGAGCGTTCTAGAGAGAATGACTAAGGATGGAAGAGACAAAGTAGCCTTAAAGGTTGAAAATCAACAATTGAGGATGTACATATCTAGCCTGATGCACAATACCCCAACCGTCTCACTTTGCCACAAGAATTGCTAGACCTCCCCGCGGAGCAAAACCATCATCAATTGATTTCATATGGAAAACACTTGAGAAATCAAGTGGAGGAATTTGTTGTCAGAGGACGGTGCATAACTGACAGAACTATACAATTGAGGGATAGGGCACATGAACTCCGTGCAGAGATCCAGCAGTCAGAGCTAGAGACAGTAGAAAAGAGGCCTGGGGATGAGTCACAATTGCAGATGTGCAAGTGGCTTACCAATTAGTTACCACCATAGAGAACAAGCAACATCTTTTTGCTTGGAAAGAACAGCTAGCATACAAGGTGAAAGCCTATGATGCCAATTCTGTGGAACTAATCAAATACCGACATTGTGGCAGGTATTATCAACTTCGCAAGAACGTTGGTAATATCCATTCCTTGCCTTTATCAACACGAGGGAGGTGCCTACATTGAGCTAGGCGCAGTACAGAAACAATTTTAGGATGTCGTCCATAGCACATTTCTTGATGACCCTGATGGTTGCAAGTTGAGCAAAGTTACAGCCATGTCTACCAAACTAGATGACGCAGCTGCCAAGTGCATAGACTATCAACATCAACTTG
>VDFB02120391.1:22274-103339 GCA_007258455.2 Sequoia sempervirens | reverse complement strand
TTAACTCTTGCACAAACCCTAAGTCAATTTAAGAAATACTTTTGAAACAATAATACTCCCTTTTACACAATTTATTCTAGAAGACTTAAACCATTATAACTTTCCCATTTGCCCAAAAGAAATACACAATAAAGCAAATCAAGGAAATTAAATATCTATAGTTTGAATATACTAAATCCTCTCAAACATTAACTTAACAATAACGGAATTATTCTTCTAAGGTTTTAATCCACCTTCCATGCAATATGAAAATCATATCTATAATTAACCCAATTTTCATAATCATAATTATATTAAAAATTATATAACTCTAGATAAACAATCTATCTATAGAACAAATATCTTAATCTTGATAACAATCATCCCATTTAACAAAATAATATTTTTTTTAAATAAAACAATAAAATATTAAATATATCTTAATTTAATATATATATATATACACATATATACATACATATATATATTTATATATACACATATATACATACGTATACATAAAATATATTAATATTTATAAATTTTGAAATTCATAATATATATGAATTGAATTAAATAAATAACACAACAAATTCACATTTTATAAATATATATAAAACCGAATATAATAAATATAAAAAGAAATTCACATTTTTTTACCAAACTCTATTTTTAATTTACAAAAGATATTAAGTAGGGCTAGCAGCCGGCCGCGGCCTCCCCTTTGGGGAAGGACGCAGTCACTCCAGGGCTGCGCCCAGCAGCCATGGCAGCTACTGTGCGCAGCCGTGGGGACTGCGCCCCACCAATAACACACAATGGGGAGGGTTTTCGGCCCTCCCCAACCCTGTTAAATTTTTTTAATTTAAACAAAATTTTCCGAACACCCTCTCGTCAATAATATCTCGCGAACGGAAAATTTCAATTTTTATTAAATCATTTTTTTTTTTTAAGAACATATATATATATATATATATATAATAACTCATATATATTTATTTAAAACTTTTTTTTTAAATACAATCAAACAAATTACTGGAAACAAACAATTTTCTGTTCAATTGAATTTTCTACAGAAGTTTAAGAAATTTATGAATAATAGGTTTTGTTTAATACAAATTCAATTGAATCACAATTTTTTTTCAAAATGATCCCCCTTTTCATAGATAAATCCTGAGATGAAATTTTTCAATAGTTATGTAAATCACATCTATAGGGTTTTCTACTGTTTAAATAAAATTTTCTTTTTAAACAAGTAAAATTTAACAGTAGGGAATTTCCTTTCTTTCTCACCCAATTTATTTCATAAATCTTTTCTTCTATTTGAAAAAAACTTTTCCAAAATCTCCAAGATAGGCACAGGAAATTATAAGCCAAATAGAAATCAAAATAAACAAGGAAAAATACCTGTACACCTCCGATGTCTGTAACTTGAAGTTTGGCTGTAGATTGAAAAAGAATCCTTTGTTGCTCATAATACACAGAGCTCCAAATCTTCTTCTACCAACACAAAAGATCCTCCCACCAAGGGATCTTCCACATATATACTTCCACAGAGAGATAACAATTCTTAAGAAGAAATATTTTTTTTTTAAAAACATAGCAAGAGATTTTTTTTTTCTTGCACAAAAATTCTGATGATTTCCCATGAGGAAATTGAATAACCCTAGAGTTTTCTCGAGATCCAAAATATCCTTCGTAACAAATTTTAAACAACCTCATTAAATGAAACTTTCACACTTGTCGAGAAGTTGCAAATATCTTTTAACAACTTCTCAACAATTTTGCCCTTTTCAAAAATTGCATGCCTTATTTAATTTATTTACATTTAAAAAAAAATCAATTTCCAATTACATGCATTTTATTTTATTTTATTTTTATTTTCTAATTTTCCATAATTTATTTAATTTTCAAATGCGATATAATTTAGTCACTTAATAATTTAATTTAATTAATTTATTTATTTAATTAAAATAGTTTATTCTTTTAAGACCAACCATTTAACCAAATAAGCTAATTAATGAAATAAATTATTAAGCAAGTAATTTCTACTACATTTAAACATTAATTAAATATCAATAATTTTAAAACACAATATTCCATCATTAAAAATTAACCAAATTTTCTTTTCAAACGATTAATCCAAGCAGAAAATAACAATACAATCCTATGACTCTGAACTGAACAGACAAAGTACTAAGACTAGGGTTAAAGACTAGACTAGGGTAAACCAAACTACTATCTCTCAATCAACGTTTCTGTTGAGTCTTGACACGCTCAGACCTAATTACATAGGTGGAGTCAGTGTCATGTACCTACAAATTCCTGCAACCAAGAAAATAATGTGCATACATATACATATATAAAACATTAAACAGACACACCGTGCAGAGAAAATCACAGATATCACAGGGCACTCGCAAGCGATTGATGCGATTCCATTCTCCACAACAATACACTTCATAGCAAACTGACGAAATAAATAGTTGTTAGTCCATCATAACATATACATAGCAATAATCAACTGAAAGTAAAGCATCTAAACTATATCAAATCATGTCTTAAATCCATAATCATTAAACAAGTATCATCATGTCATAGAATAAATCCACTATCGCTCAAAACCAGCGATCAAAATAACCAAACAAGGTATCATAGTCTAACAGTGTGAAAACATAACAACAGAAAGCATAAGCATAAACGGAGGGGTACTACAGAAAATAATTCAGAAAGAATTTGTGACTCGACTAATAAAGTTACCTTGTCTATATTCTAAATTTACTTAAATCTCATTCAAAATATTAGTTTCACTTGTTTACAAAATTGAAAACTAAACACTGCGGTTCAAAAATCAAAAGCCCTTCATGCATAAGATAGAACTTGCACTAGATTTTAACTTAGGGCAACATCTCGCTGCCAAGGAAAAAAACTGGAAGATGGCATCTATATTTGTAGAGGATGTTGTTGGAAAGGTTTGTGACATGGCCATTCAATAAGTGGCTAATGAGGTGAGCATAGTGTGGAACTCCACAAAATACTTTTGAATGGTAGAATAAAATAGAGAAAATAAATTATTTTTTGAATGAAACTAATGAGAAGAGTAGTAGACAAAACAAGTTTGAAAAAATGGCTGCAGAGAGTTTGTGACATTGCTTGAGAGGTAGAAGAAATACTTCAAAAATGTGTTGTGGATTCTATGTATACTACTAACACTCAATTTTGCACTTTGATTTGTAATCAATTGATTTCTTGCCATCAAATGCATAGAAGAAACTAGTGGGGATACAATCCAAGATTTAAAGCATGGTGAATTCGCTAGAAATCTCAAAAAATTGCAATTATTACAATGGTTGGAATGGGGGAATGAGAAAGACCTATTTTCTTTGACATGTCTACAATGCCAAAAAGGGAAGGTATCTATATGGTTTTTAGTTTTTCAATTCTATTCTTTTCCCAAGTTGCTCAGTGACTTAGCCTTCCAAGTGAGTAAGGATTAAAGTAAATTAAGGAGGGTGGAGTAAGTGAAGAGGTAGTAGCACAACCGATTCATAGCTTTATACCAAAAAATATATGTCTTATTGTTTTGGATGATGTTTGGAAGGCTACTAGAGAAGGTAATTTGTTAACTAAACTTGGTAACCCAACTTGAGGTAATTAGTCAATGCAAAATTTTGGTGATCACAAAAAGCATAGAGGTTTCTATAAATCTTAAAGCTAAGATATATGATTGACACAACTTGAATCAAAATGAAATTAAAAATATGGGAAAAATCACTTAAACCATACTTTACAGAGAAAAAGCAACTGAAACATGATGTTTTAGGAACATAAATTTGATAAGATCTGGCATTATTTTTCATAAAATTTTGCATTCTTAATGGAAAAAACTGCATAGAAATGTACATTACAAGCTTGCAAGAAAATACAGGAAACAACTACAAACTATTTGATGATAAATCAGATAAACCAAACAACCTGGTGCACAAATATATGGTAGATTTAAGTTTAAAACAAGGATTTAGAAATTCTACCATTATAGCACATTGCTTCCCCTTCCAACCCAAGTAAGAAAGGCAAGCTAGGTTTTCCAATTTTGAATTTCACAAGGCACAATATACTTCCTATATAGCAAGAATTAACTAATGCAATATATACTTTTGAAACCACGAAGAAGTAAAATATTGCATTTCACTTTCCCAAGCTAAGGAATGTCCCATCCCTAAGATGTGTGTACAAAATAAGTAGAATTAATTAATCAAGATTTTTGGCTAGTAATTTTGGGGTAGACAAAGAATTAAAAGAGGAAGTTGGAGAGTGAAGGACAATAGAGCCCTAAAGTATAAGAATGTCATTGAAATTTGAATTCTTCCCTAATCTATAGAAAACCCTCATAAATCTTGTTCAACTTTTCTCCTCCACCACCGACCCAGTTCAAAACACCCCACAAAGAATCTCATAAAATTTTGAGACCTTTTTAAGGCCTTCGTTACCCTCTAATTTTCAGGATAGCTATCAAAGACCCGGGTATGTGCAAGATTATCATGGAAAAAATAGGCCCTTAAGTGGAAAAAAATTTAGAAAAATCAGAGATACACAACTTGTCATAAAAAATTGAATAAGTTATCCATATTATTTCAAAAATATGTAAGAATAGAATCTATAGCAAATTGAATGTAGTTTCTAAACTACTAGGTTTTTTTTTTTTTTTTAAACCTATTTGGTGAAAATTTGAAATTTCAATGCAGTAGTACTTAAATTTCAGGGAAAAATAAGTAGGTGTATGTCTAACCACCCTAACCACAATAAAATGATAATTATTTTTTATAAGATTTTAGGCATAAGTAGAGGACTCATGTCGAAAATGCATATTTTTTTGTAATTTTTTTCCAAGTAAATAAATAATTGTGAATTTTTTATTAAAACTTTTAAAAAATATAAAATTTTGTATGTCTGACCACCTTATCTTGGTCAAAACTTCATGAAATTCAAATTTTCTTTTTTTAATCCTATATTATGTGAAGCATAGAATGTGATGCATGTTTTGGATTTCAAAATTGTGATACTGTTTGAAAGCTATAGATTTTTTTCAATTAGCCTACCAATCAGGATTCTAGTCGTAATTCAAATAGAAAATGAATAATAATTATTTATTAAATTCAAAGTAAAGCATAATTTATATTGGTGGAAATATGATAATCTCTTTTAAAAACCCTTTTCATTTCATCAATTTTGGGTAAAAAAAAGTCATCAACCACATACCATACAAATACCCATCATATTGCCACTTTTTGGCCCATCATGATCCTGCACATACCCACCCACTCCATCATCCAGCAGATCCAAGTAAAATTTATAAACATCCACATGAAAGTTTGAATTCTGAAACGTAGATTTTCATGTTTTTTTAAAACTTCTACTATTCTTCACTCTAAGTTTTCTTTAGTATTATTCAAAATATGCTTATTTTTCTAGGAAGTTCTTTAACAACAAACCCATAAATTAGATGAATTTTACGGTGATTTAAACCAATAAAGTTTGTAGGATTTATCAAAACTACATTTAGTTATTTAGAAGATTGATTCTATCTACCTGGTTCAAAATAGGCTTACAATTCAATAAGAAAAGTTAGAGCTCTACTTTAAACGCTCATTGCCCTTCAATATCTCTTCTAGCTATCAAATATCCACTTAATTGTTCATCAGATACATGCAAACTTATTCATAGCCAGATACAATTTTGATATTAAATAAATTAGACTACACGACTTTTAAGGACAAAATGTTGCATAGAATCTGAGTAGATTATTTATATGGGTGTTTAGTTGTTTAGAAGATTATTTTGAGGAAAAAATGGTAGGCAAGATCTATAGGACTATGATTACTTGTTTAGAAAATTGTTTCTTTTAGTGTTCTTGATTTTTAAAGCATCAAATGTCATTTGAAGCAGACATACAATGTGGTAAATCCTCTCTAGCATGTGTTGAAAAGGAAATTTGAAACACGTTGATTTTATTTAAGGTTTTTTCTACTATATGAAGCTAATTACATTGAGAAAAAATAGATGAGTTTAGAAATAAGAGGAATAGGAAATATTTAAATTAGATACAACACAACACTCCATACTATCTAAATCCTTGCACAACCCCTCATACTGTAGGGCACCCTATCTTGCCCACAATGGATTCTTCTCTTACTGTATTTGAAAGGAATGGAAGAAGAAAGAAAGAGGATAGAGGTGGCAGAAATAACTAGAGCTTTAGTATTCATGCTAGCCCTGTCAATGTAGAAATATAGTGTTGTTCTTTTTTATTCTAGTGAGACAAAGGGCTCAAATGCTAGTAAGACTTGTCAGAGGAATTTTTTTAAGGTAATATATACTATGGCTAGAGATAGATGAGGTTGATAATGTAGGGCTTCCCTTTAAATGGAGAAAGCATGATAGTCTCCCTCAAAAACTCTAAAGGTAAAAGCACATTAGAGACTAGTATATTCTACACAGGTAAAGTGGTGTAGCTACATACATTTAGTGGTGCAGCTACACAAGTATATTCTATTTTTTCCAAAAATGAGTAACAAAAGGAAACGTTTAGCAAATATTTAAGATTAGGAGTACCTTGTCTATTAATTTGCATGTTCCTTTGGGTCTCCGCCGCCCCTTCAAATTCCTTCAAAATATCAAGACTCCATGCTAGTTGATCTGACACAGCCCAGTTGCACAGGAGGAATAGATTTCAGACATAGGAGCCGATGACAATTGATTGCTTGCAATTGCATATTTTATGCATCTGGAGAAACATAAAAAAAGCATTCATGTTGGAAAGCAGCCGTTTGGTTGGATATGCACCAATATGTTTGTTTTTTTTGTCCATTTAAAAAATAATTCCCATTTAAAGGAACAACCTATTAATAGGATACATATGCTTAAATTTTGAAGTTTAAGGGCTGTTAATATCATATTAATACAATGTTGGAAGTTTAAAGGTTGTTAATTTGTAGAAATGGTAAATTGTAAAAACTATTTGGAAAATATTAATTGGTTTTAATTTTTAGTCATTTAAATTTGTATAAAAGAATTGTAATGGTGAAACTAGCATATTCATGTCATTTCTCATTTAGTTTTGTGTCCATTTGGAAGAATTACCTTGATGTATATATGTAATAAAAAATAGTGATTTTTTTGTGAAGTTAGTCTCATTTGTATAGCCTCCACTTATATTCCTCCTAATATTTATACTTATTTCTAGACATTTAACCCTTACTTTATCCTCATATGCACATAGTCCAATGCATCTAATTTATGTCTATACCAACTCATTGAAATAACATAAAATTGGACCACTATAAGGTTGTTTGATGTATTTTAAGTTGTTTTAAACTTGAATTTGTGCTCTTTCTACATACTAATCTAATATAGAACTAATAAATAATATAAATGAAACTATACTTTCATATTATAATATTCTAAACTAGATTAGTACAGAGCTAAATTAAGGAAAGTTGTAAAGGAAATGAAAGGAAACTACAAAACTATGAAATTTTAGATAATATGGAAAGGAAATTGGGAACTATGAAAGATAAAGAGGAAAATAACTAGGAGAGATGTGAAGTGGTGGAAGAATGGTAATGGGTATAAGATCTAGACTACATATGCTTCAATACTAGTCTATATTGCTCACTATCTTGATGCTTGAAGGACTTGAAAAATAAAATAAATATAGAGTTGTATGCAATAAAATGAAAGATTTGGCTTATTTATGAGAAGAGAGAATTCAAAATGGTCGAATGGGGAAATATTTGACTACTAGACATTAGATTATTTGGGGCCCAAAATTTGGAGTAACATTAGCACTATGTGCTAGTGTTAAAGACATTTATGAACATCCATTTTACACATCTAGAATACATAAGACCCCTCATTCTATAACATTAAAGGAGCAATTAGTAGCAAAATATTTATATTTGGTACACTAAAATGAGTAAAAAATATACACAAATCAATCTAGGATGCTTACCTATCATCATTGAGTTTTTGTACACATTTTTGGAAACTAACCAAGGAGAAGGTTATTCTTGTTAAACAAAGAAATACCTTTCAACGTATTTTCAATACTACCACTGTACATATTAGTGAAAGGAGTGAAACAAATGGAGGTCAATTAGGTGAATGGAAGAGCAAGAGTTTACATTGCATAAGGTTGAATACAAACTCAAAAGATCAATTTATAATTATGAACTTGACTTACACCACTAGACTTGACCCCAATAAATAATGTGCTCAACACAAAATATGAGGTATTCAACTAGTAGATAGATCTTATTTTAAAGGTAGATAAAGAGCATACTAAAAAATCTTCATCAAATGATAATGATTCTTTAGTCATAAAGCTAAGTACCCTTGTTTTACTTATTTATTTTAAGTAAATTTGCATTTAATATTAGAATCTTGATTTCCTATAACCATATCATTACCAATCTAGATCAATAATGTTTACTTGTATGCATTTTAATAGATTAGCTTAAACATTAACCTTGAGGGAAATCTTATTTTCCTTTACACAAAATGTTATTTAGAATTAACCAAATTTTAGGAAATTATAAAGATACATAAAAAGTGAAAAGATTTTTTTTTTTTTCCATTAGAGTAT
This sequence comes from Sequoia sempervirens, assembly GCA_007258455.2. Taxonomy (NCBI): domain Eukaryota; kingdom Viridiplantae; phylum Streptophyta; class Pinopsida; order Cupressales; family Cupressaceae; genus Sequoia; species Sequoia sempervirens. The sequence goes on along the minus strand of VDFB02120391.1, from coordinate 94,716 downwards.
TTTCTAATGGTGATATTTTCTTACCCATGTTGATTCAAATTAGTTTCAAATCCATTTGAGAAAATATCTTAATATAATTATATAGTCACATGTGACACACTTTTGTGTTAATTTTATCTTATTTCCCCAATCCCTAGCCACATTAATTTACTACCACTTCCACACATTCTCGTGCATTTGACCTGATCTCTTTCCTTTCTACATATATTCCCATATTTTTTTATTCTAAATTCCCACACACTTAATCCTCATCTCAATATATAAATCTATTTATTCTAGGTCATTTCAATTATGCTTGGGAGTAGTCTCGCATGATGGAGATCTGACCTATTTAAAAAAAATTAAATTATTGACTCATGCACATTTACACTAATTTATGGGAGTCAACATTTATACATGTTCGTGTGATGATTTGTTGTGTCTTAGTATTTAAAAACATTCACTTGATCATTTGAACATATCGAGTAGCCATTGATCATCTATAGTCCTATTAGTTTATAAAATCTGCCCCTCGAGCACTACAATTTTTTTTTTTGCATTCACAACATCCACCACTTAGAGGATTCAATGCCTTACATGAAATTTAATAGTGTTAACTTCAATATTTTGAATTCCCATGGTGGGATCAACTCATTCTTGCCAAATATATCCTTGCACAAAAGAGTGATATAGTCCCAAGGTTAAGGTCATTCCTAGACCTATGACCTAAGCCCAAGGGCTCATGATGAATTTTCCTACGTATCCCCTCATGGGAATTAGAGGCATTGTAGTTCGCCCCACAATAATAGAGAGAGTTCAATCTCACCTCTTGTATGAGATCTATTATCTCACCTTTAATGCATAACTATTAATTTAGTACATGTAAAATATTAACATAGTCAATTATAATATAATGATAATAATCTTGCTATCAAGTGTTGGGTCCATACCAAAAATTACCAAGTAGTGTACAAAAATTCACAATATTCACAAGGGGCATATCATACCATAATCTAAAGATCATAAATAATGTAAGTCATGTGCATACCTCCATATACACAAGCTGACTAGCTCATACACAGATGTCACTAGTGTAATAGTGACTAGATCATACAAAAATCATAAGTGCAACAGTGACTGTCTCATACACAGATCACAAGTACAACAAGATTAGCTCATATGTACAAGTACACAATCATTATCTCATTCACATATCACAATTACCTTAGTGACTAGATCCAACATGTAACGCAAATACATAGTGACAAGCTCCATCATACATCACATAAACATAGTGACAAGATCCCCCATACATCACATAACATAATAACAATGGCTAACACATGTCCATAACGCATCCCGGATAGAAAGAATATTAATGCATTTTGCACTACACCATGGGTCCTATCTTTTCCACCAGTCTTCTGCACCATAGGACAAATGGGAAAAGGATTCAATGCATCCCATACTACATCGTGGATTCATCCTCAACCACACAAGGCTAAGTATATAGTCTAACAACTGGGAAGGGGATTCAATGCATCCCATACTACACCATGGGTCCATCCACCATCCCAAGGGTTTCCCCAAGTAGTGAACCTACCAAACCCAATGGATTCCAACTTCAATTGCCTATAGGCCACCAACTACAACTATATCCATGCAAGAAGAAGTAGCTCCCGACATATACCACCTTGTGACGTTAGTGGTATTATTAGGTATCTTCTTCACAATCTCAAGTAACACTAGCCTCGATCACCTACATTCCCTCAGTGACAGCTAGTGAACCCCCTCGATACAACAATTAGCCCAGGATTACTGTTACTTGCACGGATTGGTCCCTACTCATGCAACCATTATAGTATCTTAATCATAACCAGAGTAGCTTGATACCTTCACCTTTGTGAACTAGGTGAATGCTAATTAATCCCTCATGGTAGCCCATGCATTGATCATTGGCATGGTCCAATTACTTCCTATCACTACCCAAATATTCCAAAGGTTCACTCTTGGATGGTTCATACATAACATGAATCACAATCACATTCAACACATATAAGGGCCTATACATAGAGACCTCTAGATATGGAGTTAGTTTTCACAACACATAAAGTCACATGGAACCAACACAAGATGGACTTTACCCATCATATACATATATTCAATTACCAATATAACGTAGTCAATCTTTTCTTCCATATAAAGACATATTAGGTATTAAATACATAGTATTAGACTTCCCTTACTCATGCATACCCATTTGGTACCCACTTAGCCTCAAACCAAAGCCTACTAAAGAGAGAAGGTCAACCAATCAGGAACAACCCCAACCCTTGGAGTTATTCCCCCCAAACCCTCCCCCTACAGACTTGAAGTCACAGGGGCATCCTTTGCCCAAGGACCGCCTACGTTCCCGCTTCCAAATGGGTCAAAGTCACACGTAGTTCTCCTCACCATGTCTCCCAAAGGATTCCTACCCATCGTTCCCCATTTAGCAAACCAATACCACAACACTCTCATCGACATATGCAAAATTATTAATTAAATCACACCATAGACATTAATCCTAACTCAATGCAAGCATAACACATTAATAATATGACAATTAATATCCTTGATGTTCTAATTTGTTTACCCTATGGTGCAACCCCATACTTTGGTAATACTCTAGTTCATAGCTTAGGTAATTTATTTATAATAAGTATGACCATGATGGTCAAAAGAAAGCTCTCAAGAGATGTTAGATAACATGATCTCATAGGTTTATCTCTTAACTTAATCTCAACGACTTCCTCAAATTAGATGACAATCATCTTCCATTTGGTATGTACTCATATGTTTTTCAATTACCACTCTTGAAACCTTCTCTGAAGTCCTATGATAGTTCCCATAAGGGGATTCATATACTCGAGATATCAATAGATAGTTGTGGTACCACTAAGTAAAGTCACCCTTACAATATTAGGCAACCAAGAGCCAAGGCTCACATTGTTTATATCTAATTCTTGGTTCATTTTATAGGGTCATCTTTAAACTAATAATTTGATCTAGAAAATTTCTACCTTATATCTCTTAAATTTCAAACATAAAGTCATTCAAATAGTTAACCCAAGTGATTATAGTTGTTTTTCCCAAGGTTAGGTTGATTTCTTAACAAGAAATTCTCTTTGTTTATAGAAATCATACTATCACTAGACCGAGACACTATGCCATAGTGGATACATAAACATGAAGTTACATTATGATGCAAGGAAGGGTGATATAAATCTCACACAAACTAGTTCCAAAAGGTTTTCAAGGTCACAATCACTTTCTAGGGTATCTTCCTTTGATAACCCACCTATTGCCTTATAGACAAGGAGACACACTTATTCAACTATATCTCCATCTGATGATATTTTCACCACTTGATGAACACACTTTTAGGAACCCAATATGATATTATACAACATATCAAACCCTTTCTTAGGGTTGTTTTGGACCAACACACCAAAATATGAACTGCAACACTGCTTTGAGGCCCAATTAGGCCTATTTTCTAAAGGAGATCTATGTTTTTCTTCTCCAACAACCTAAAAACCTTCATTCACACTTCCAACCAGTCACCAAACTGACATTTCCAACATTACTTTTGACATTTCTCTTCAATTTTGTGTTGTCCTACACAAAAACCAGTGAATTCATTCTTGGCACTCAAACTTGCCAAGCTTAAGAACATGCAAATTCATCTTCCACAACATCACCCTACCTCACTACCACAAAAATCCTAAAGCTAACTCCTACTAGGCCCATTCCACCAATCTGCAAAGTTACAGTATGGTGGAATGGCCTTAAAACTCCATTCTTCTTGTCAAACCCTAGAAAACCCTAACAACCAACCAAGCTACAAAAAAAATTGCCTTTCTCCTCTAAATCTTAATGAAAACCTTCCTAAATAGATTCAAAAGAAAGTGTGAATGATTATCCACCAAATTATATGAGTCTCACATTATTATAGGCTATACGAGATCATACAGATACAAAATTCACAAAAAAACATAGTAAAAAGCTTAAAAACTAGAGTAATCTTGTATTATGTCACCAAAAATTCTTCAATCCAACCTGTATCAAATGTTTGAGAGGATTTTTAAACATGTTTAGACACCTTTCCAATGGCCACCAATAGAATTTCAAAATACTAATCATTTAACTTCCAACTACCATCCTAATTACCCACCAAACTCCTAAAACCACCTAATGACCCAAATTACATCATATTGTGGTCACATTGACCTTATTAAATCATGAAATGACTCACATCTAACCTAGACTCCACATAGATGCATTGACAAGCCAAAATTGTAGAGGTGCTCCTACACCATTCACCAAGGAGGAAAATTTTCATCCTTCGGATGAAATGAAATCTTTGAAAGAAGCACCATGCTACTTAATATCTTCTTCATTCATCCATTGGGCATCTTCAATGGGAAAACCTTGCCATTTGACCAAATACTCATTGTAGACCTTCCTCCTTGTTCTTCTAACCTTCCTTGTATCAATAATGCTTTCAAGCTTCATTGGATGGCTAGGAGGTAAGTCCTTCACCCATTCTTCATCTTCAGCATCAGTAGTACCTGCAACATCATCACCTACATTCACATCACCCTTGAATGGACACAAGTCAGCTACATTAAAAATAGGAGATATGTCAACTCTATGTGGCAATTCAATCTCATAGGCATTTTGTCAAAAAATTTGCACTATTCTAGAAGGACCTATCTTCTTCATCATTAACTTTGTGTATTTTCCCTCTAGAAGTCTCTCTTTTTTTAGATGAGCAAGGACTAGATCCCCAACTTTATATTGCACATCCTTCCTTTTCAAATCTGCTTTTTCTTTATATTTTTCCACACTCTTCTTCAAGTTTTCTTTCACCTAATCATGGATGGACATATTTCATTGCAATTGAAAAGTCTTCACCTGATGCACTCTTCTTTTCCATGTCCCTCAGATCTCTAAGCTCATAGATACCTCTAGGATTCATCCCATAGACCACTTCAAAATGGCTCTTCCCTATGCTTTTGTTTACTGAGTCATTGTAGGCATACTGTGTTTGAGTAAGAACAAAATCCCATGATTCTCCATGCTCCTTGGTCAGACATCCTTGGCCAGGAATCTTAGCAAGTTACCAAGAGATTTATTGACAACCTCTATTTGGCCATCCATTTGTGGATGGTATGCTTGGCTGAATTGTAACTTTGTACCCAACATTTTCCACAAGGTCCTCCAAAAATGACCTATAAACTTTGAGTCTCTGTCAGAAACAATGGTTAGGGGTAGTCCATGAATCTTAACAACTTCTTTGAAAAACAACCCAACAATATGTGTTGCATAATTGGTGCTTCTACATGCAATAAAATGTGCCATTTCAATGTTGAATCTATCTACCACTACAAAAACACTATCATTCCTCCTTTGATTCTTAGGCAATCCTAAAACAAAGTCCATACTAATAGACTCCCATGGATGGTTAGGGACTGGTAAAGGTTGACACATACCATCATTTGAACTAGTTCTCTTTGCCCTTTCGTAGATTCCACAACCTTCAACAAACATTTTCATATCAACATCCATCTTAGGCCAATAATAGAACCTTTTGACCTGCTCCAATGTCTTATCAATTCCAAAGTGTCCACTCAAACTCCCACTATGTTTCTCCTTCACCAAATTGGCTCTCATGGAGAACTTAGGTACACACAATTGGGCTCCCTTGAACAACAACCCATTTTGCAAAACATAATCTGCATAATCACTATGAAAATTTCCTTGAAATTGATTACAAACTAAAAAAAATTCCTTGAAGTCATCATCATGTGCATACATACCTTTGAGGGAATCAATAACGATGCTTTGAAGCTGCAGCTCCTACACCAACATTGTTCTTCTACCAAGAGCATCAACAACTTTGTTTGCTTGACCCTTTTTGTGCTTAATAGAGAAGGTATAGGCCTACAAGTACTCCATCCATTTCATATTCCTACAACTTAACTTGTCTTGGCTATTCAAATAACTCAATGCATGGTTGTCAGTGAACAACACAAACTCCTTTGGTAATAAGTAATGTCTCCATTTTTTGAGAGAATAAACCATAACATAGAGTACAAGGTCATAAGAAGAGTACCTTCTCTTGGCATCATTTATTTTTTCACTTAAAAAGGTCACTGGTTTTCCATCCTGACTCAAAATTGCACCTATGGAAAATCCACTTGCATCACATTCCACTATAAAAACCTTGTCAAAATCAGGAAGAGTGAGAATTGGCATTTGTGCCACTCTTGATTTCAGATATTAAAAGCTTCTATTAGCATCTGCAGTCCAACAAAAATTATTCCTTTTCACTCCTTTGATGGTATCAATCATTGGTGCAACTATATGGCTAAAATTCTTGATAAAATTCCTATAGAAGTTGGCTAGTCCATGAAAAATTCTGACTTCTCCCACTATGGTAGGTGTACGCTAGTTAAGTATGGCCTCAACTTTTGCAAGATCCATTTTCAAAATCCCCTCTAATATCACAAAACCAAGATAGATTAACTCCCTTTTCATAAACTCACATTTTTTGAGGTTGACCATAAGCTTCTATTCATTGAACTTATTCAAGAATTTATGATCCGAGTGGTCTTCTTTTGTTTTGTTGTACACAAGTATATCATCTATATAAACTACCACTCTACCTATGAAGCTCTTCAACACCTCATTCATTAGTCTCATGAAGGTACTAGGAGTGTTTGATAGTCCAAATGGCATCACAAGCCATTCATACAAGCCTTTATTAGTTTTAAAAGTTATCTTCCACTCATCACCTTACCTAATTCTTATCTGATGTTAACCACTCTTTAAATCTATCTTAGAAAAGTATCTAGCACCGACTAAGGTATCCATTAAGTCCTCCATTCTAGGGATAGGAAATCTATACCTTATCGTAATTTTTTTTGGCTCTTGAATCAGTGCATAATCTCCAATCTCCATCCTTCTTTGGAGCCAATAATATTGGTATAACACAAGGACTTAGGCTTTCTCTGATCAAGCCTTTGTCTAGTAGCTCTTGAACTTGCTTTTTGATCTCTTCATTATGTTAAGGGGTCATCTTATATGATTCCTTATTAGGCAGGCTTGCACCCGATATCAAATCAATATGGTGACTGACCTCTCTAATTGGTGGTAATGCATTAGGAATCTCCTTTGTCCCTATATGCTCATACTTTTCAAGCAAATTTTACACTTCACAAGGAACTTCAATTTTATATGTTGCTCCATCAAAATGGTTTTCCTTACAATGGAAAATCCAACCTCTTCTTTCTCCAAGTCCTTCAAGAACACCTTCTCCTTCACAATCATCACACTAGGACCTTCATGAACTATCCTATCATCTTCTTGCATGGGATCTAAGGTGATTGACACACCATCCTTCACAATTTTATATTCATTCTTGTAACCAGCATGTTGAGATTTTTGGCCATATTCCCAAGGCCTACCAAGAAGTATGTGGCACACTCCATGGGCACAACGTCACAAAGAATTTTGTCTTGATAATGTCCAATGGAGAACTCTACCCAAGCATGCTCATTCACAAGCTCTTGCTGCCCCTTTTTGAGCCATGAAATCTTGTATGGATTAGGATGAGGTAACCTTTTCATCTTGAGTTTCTCTACCATCTCCAAAGATACAATATTATCTATTGAACCAGAATCAATGATGACTTTTCATACCTTCCCTTGGGACTTACATGTTATCTAGAACAAAGCTTTCCTTTGAGGGGGTTCCTTGGTGGTTGGCACTTTAATTAGTGTTCTCCTAATCATCAAAGCCTCTCCTACTTCTATTGTGGCATAGAGAGATGGTGAGTTCACACTTTCTTCATCCTCTTCATGAACAAGTTGAGTGCTTCTTTCTCCACCTTGAGAAGTTGTACCTTGTTTGTCTGGGCACTTCCAAGCAGGATGTCCATACTAATTTCAGTTATAACACCTTCCATAGAAGGCATTAAAACCCCTTCCTTGTCCACTATATCTACCCCTAACTCCTGATCTTCTACCTCTGAAATTTCCTATTGTTTCTCTACTAGATTCTTGGCTTGTGCTTTGTTCACTTGGTCCTCTTTGAGAACCTCTTCCACTAGGGTTACCTCTACCCCTGAAACTCTTTCGTCTACCCTTAGCTTGCTTCTCCAACCTTCTCTTGATCTTCTATTTAGCCTTTCTAGCCATTTGAAAGAACTCCTCTACTGTCCTAGGAGTGGTTAGGTTGAGTTCATCTTGGATTGCTGCTCTCAATCCATTCAAGTATCTAGCCACCTTTTCTTTCTCATTTTCTTTCTCATACTAAGATTGTGAAATTATTCATTATAAGCAGCCACATCCAACTCCTTTTGTTTGAGATTTTGCAATCTTCTAAACACTTTTATTTCATAATCAACAAGAAGGAATTGACCCTTTACCTTTGCCACCATTTTTTCCCAACAATTGATCTTGGAATTTCCTTTCTTTGACCTCTCCTCCTGGATGTAGCTCCACCAAGTTAGTACTGGTCCCTTCAATTTTGTTTTTGAAAATTTGACCTCTTGTCTCTTGGCATCTCTTTGTAATCAAAGTATTTGTTAAGAGCATCAATCCACTCAATAACCTCTTCTCCATCAATCTTTCTACTGTACATTGGAAACTCTATCTTTACCTCTCTAGCCTCACCCCTGGCAGCCTTGAGCACTTGAAGAAACTTTATCTCTTTAGGATCCAACTCTCCTTGTTGTCCTATAGGAGGATTCTCTCCTTGTTCGTCCTCTTCTTCTTCAGGGTCACTATCTTGTGCCATCCCCTTACCTCTTCTCTCTTTTGTCTCTAGTGCTTCCATTCTTGCCAACATGGCTTCTTGGATCTCTCTTAGGGCTCTAATATCCATAGAAACCATTGATCCACCTTTAGGAGGCATATTGAATGCTCTACCTTCAATCTTCTTTCTTGAATCTCAAAACACTTTCTCTAATAGATCTTGAGCCTAAGCTCTGATACCACCTGATGCATGGAAAGGTGATATAAGGCTCACACAAACTAATTCCAAAAGATTTGCAAGGTCACAATCACCTTCTAGGGTATCTTCCTTTGATAACCCACCTATTGCCTTGTAGCCAAGGAGACACACTTATTCAACTATATCTCCCTCTTATGATCTTTTCACCACTTCATGAACACACTTTCAGGAACCCAATATGTTGTTATACAACATATCAAACCCTTGCTTAGGGTTGTTTTTGACCAACACACCAAAATATGACCTAGAATGCTGCTTCTAGGCCCAATTAGGCCTCTTTTCCAAAGGAGGTCTATGTTTTTCTTCTCCAAAAACCTAAAAGCCTTCACTAACACTTCCAACCAGTCACCAAACTAACATTTCCAACATTACTTTTGACAGTTCTCTTCAATTTTGTGTTGTCTTACACAAAAACCAATGAATTCATTCTTGGCACTCAAACTTACCAAGCTTAAGCATGCACAAATTCATATTCCACAGCATCACCCTACCTCACTACCAAAAAAATCCTAAAGTTAACTCCTACTAGGCCCATTCCACCAATCTACAAAGTTACCCTATGGTGGAATGGCCTTAAAACTCCATTCTTCTTGTCAAACCCTAGAAAACCCTAACAACCAAGCAAGCTACAAATTTTTTTCCTTTTCTCCTCTAAATCTTAATGAAAAATTTCCTAAACAAATTCAAAAGAAGGATTGAATAATTCTCCACCAAATTATATGAGTCTCACATTGATTACAGGTTGTACGGGATCACATAGATACATAATTCACAAGAAAACATAGTAAAAAGCTTAAAAACTAGAGCAATCTTGTATTATATCACCAAAAATTCTTCAATCCAACATGTCTTGAATATTTAAGAGGATTTTTAAACATGTTTAGACACCTTTCCAATGGCCACCAATAGAATTTCAAAAGATGGTCCATTTAACTTCCAACTACCATCCTAATTAGCATAGAAAATGGATTGAACAACCTTTCAAAAATGTAACATTCATTGACAACTTTGACACCAAACTCCTAAAACCACCTAATGTCCCAAATTACATAATATTGTGGTCACATTGACCTTATTAAATCATGAAATGACTCACAGCTAACCTGGACTCCACAAAGATGCATTGACAAGCCAAAATTGTAGAGGTGCTCTTGCACCACATTATTGTAATAGAAATCACCATGTCCAAAAGCTATATTCTCTATATTATAATGCAAAGTCATGAAAGGTTTTATTTGGATAACCTTGAAGGATGGACAACACCCCTTAGGCATAACATTTAGAATTGAGATCCCTTATTAATCTAAGTAAGCATTCCTCTAATGCACTAGAAGGTATCATTTACAATATGGCACCCTTCAATCTCAACCAATTCAACAAGGATGTACAAAGATGAAGGCAATGTCCTGAAGTTTATACTAATGCTATGATCTTAATAATGAAATATAAAACTTACACTTTTTTTACTTGATGGTTTGTCAATATTCATGAGATTAAAGTTTGAAACTTGGTTTAGAGTTCCTTGATGGTACATAATAATTTTATCATTTTTTATATTTATACAGTAATAATAGGGAACCTAAAATAAATAGAAGTAGTAACCTTGAATTACCATCATAGTGTGTTATATGTATAATACGATATTCAAATCTCCAATAGATCTTGAAATCAATATTGGCATATTAATGTTTCACTGTTTTATGATTATTATGACTTTACTTAGAAGCCATCCTAAAAATCTCTACTCATATAACTTACACCCAAATTAGTACCAACACTGCTAGAATTAAATTCATTTAATTGGAGCTAATGGTTATGTAAATTTTTAAAGCTACCAATATCATATTGCATCTAATGGGATTCTTTGCCTAATTTTTAGTTTCTCTTTCATGATGTGCAGTCTTAACTAACATTCTCAAGCATCCTCAAGAATTCATAACTATTTTACGTTTCAAATTTACAGAAAGATTGACCTTTCATTTGGTTTTGTTGAGACAAGAATAAGTGTTTAGTTTCATTTCAAGGAAGCCAAAGTCTAGAAAACCCTTCATAATTTATATATACAAAAATGCTTGGAACCCACCTACTTTAACTTCTGGTTTCACATGGCCATTATGAATGAGTTACATACATGTCCTTTAAACATGGTAGTCAATCTATTATATTCAATAAGAGAGTGAAATATGTGTAAGATCATTTACACAATGAGAATGAAGTGAAAATGTATAAATAAAATATCTACTTAGCTTTGCCTTTGCCGAAGGATTATCCTACAAATATCACCCCGGTAATTCCCTAAAGTATTTCCAATTTCTTCAAATCTGCTCTCAAAGCTCTTATTGGAACTCCAGCATAGGCAGGGAGGATGTTGTCAAAGCTAGAGAAAATTAGCTCCTCACCAGCCAATTGCATTTTCTTGAAGGTTTCTACAACCTTTTTAACAAACCCCTTTCAAGAGTAATTTGCAATCTTTGCATTCCCTCAAATTTTCATAGTTAACTGTTTCATCTGAGAGACCATGGTATTTCCCCAAGCTATTTCCAATCGCTTTCAAACAGTCAATTTCCTAAAACTATAATGGGAGGTAAGGTAAATGAACTGTAATGTCCCTCCGTTTTGGTCATTCTTGAAATTTAGAAAGTTGGTTGTTTGGTGGCCATGTCATCTTCGCTTGTTACTTGTGGTCAGTAATTTGCTAGGTCATGAGGACTTTTGGATTGCATCATTTAATTTGATTTTTATATCAGACAATATCACTAATCTTATGACTAGAAGTAATTTATCAAATTAATCTAATTTTTAAGGTCACTTGATTTGGTTTGGGATCAAATAAAGAGCTAGATTTAATAACAAATGTTGATTGTATTATCATTGAAAATTTCTTATTTTATGATGAAAGAAATCGTAAGTAAATGAAGTTAATAAAAATAATTATTTTCCAATGAGTAAATTTAATTAAGAAATTTAAGATCAAGAGTTATCATAGATAAAATATTTAAAAATTGGAACTCAAGTTTGAATAAGGATTAAAGCAAGGAAAAGAATTGTTATTGATAAATAAATAAATAATAATAATAAAGCATCTTTTTGGGAAGAGTAAAATGAAAGGGAAGCTAGAAAAATATAGCATATGCTTTATCTTCCTTTGTCTCATCATCTTCCAGGGAGAGTTATCAATCTTTGAAACTCATAAAATTGGAATGGAAGAGGCTTTAGGGGGGGATATTGTTTGTCAATCCGAATCAATCTCGGAGATCTAGCGTGAAGGAAGGATTTGTGGCTGTGAGGTGGAGGTCTTCTATTCATCCTCATCACTTCTGAGCATAGGTTTCAGGTTGGCCATTGATTTTCTCTATTGCATTTGATTTCCCTCCTCTTAAAACTTCATTATATTGCTATGGGTTCACAATCTGTTAATAGTGTTGTTATTAAATTTCATTTAAGGGTAGAGGGAGGATTTCTTGGTATTCGATGGTTGTCTTGCTGCAAGTCATATGTAAATTCTCTTGGAAGCTTGCTTTGTGATCATTTCTTGCCATTAAGGCATCCCTTTCAACCGCTTTTCTTTGAGGCTTATGTGTTCAACTCTCATGCCTTGTCTATGCTTTCTCTTTGTTTCATGCATACCATGCAATCATCACATTTCTAAGATGACTTCTCCTCAGATATGTTTTATCAAATAGTTTCCATGTTTCTTTTTGCCACCTACCTCAATGATAACACTTGAAAATAGAAGGCTGAAGATGTTTTAAATACCCTTTGACTTCATTGTCATTCTGTCTCAGCTTTGGCGCTTGAATTTAATAGGAAGATTAAAGATTTAAATAACCTGTTGGATTCTGCTGTCAATCTATCGAAATTGCTGCACTTGAAAATATTATTTATCCTACTCTTAAGTCATGTATTTGCACCTCACCTTTCTCCTCCTTTTCTGTTTTTGTTGGATAACATTTGAGTTTTGATAATAATGTAAGTAGATGGTGATATTTTCTATTTCCAATTTTCACTTTCTGATATACTTGGCAACCTGTCACAGCTGCAACACTTGAAAATGGTAGGTTGTATAGATTTAATTAAACTCTCTGATTTTTATTTTTATTATTATCAAATCCCATGTGTTATCCATAAGACTGAAGGAAAATGGTTTCTCACATTTTTGCAACTGTAACCATCTCAAACTTGGAGGAAGCTTGGTTCGTGTGTCTTCTCTGATGCCGTCAATGAGCAGATTGTTCAAGTGAAGAAATTAAGGACCAACGAGTAGATTATTTAATTCTCTTGGTCTGCGCAATGTTTCAAGCCTTTTCCATTTACCTCTGTTCAGTCGAAGCTGAGAGAAATTGATGTTATTGGATGCAGTGTTTAGATGAGCTCCTTCACATAGTCTGGTAATCTAAATATATATAATCTCCCTGAAACCATTGCCCCTTTTTCAGTTGCAAATTTTAGACTTGCAAGGGTGTAGTAAATTAAAGTTTTTCTCTGATTTCTTTTGTCAACTTTCTTAGCTGCGTACCTGAGCATAATAGGAAGTCTAAAGGTTTATTTAATCTCTCTGATTTTATTGTCAACCTGTTGCAGCAGCGTAGGGTGTATATATTTAAATAAACTGTCCATTTTTGTTAACAACCTGTCTCTACTATCATACCTTATCATAATAGGAAGTTTAAATGTTTAAATCATCTTTGTGGCAGTGGGCGAGGTAGTGCTTTAATGAAAGACTAAGGTGAACTATGTGGCAGGCATTTGAGAAACCCCTGGTCTTGCTAAATCCCATCCACTCTAGATCCATCTTATCTTAAATGCTTTTGAAAGATGTTCTATCTCTCTCATTAGAAAACACAAATTCACGTCTCCTGTCTTGTGATGTTCCGATGGCCAAATACTGGCGATGGTAGGAAATGTAAGTATTGTTGTTTCATCAGATAAGCCACTTCTCGAACCTTCATCAACTGTTGCAGATGCTTTAGGTCAAATGGTAAGCCTTAAACATAAATAAAATCTTGGTTATGAAGTAGGGTTCAATCTTTCCTTTCCTTGCAAATATTTATATATATGCTCATAATGCAATTTATACTTCTCATATGTTATCATTGTGAGTATAACTTACATTATAGGTTACTGTCAAAAATGTTGTGTCAAATTTTAGACAGGCTAGCATTGTTAATAATTCAAAGGCACTAATTATTGGTATTGCACAATTATAAAATAACAGTCAGCAATCTGATAACTATTAGAAAGGAGAGGTTTATTTCACATCCATTGATATGTTATCCATAAGCTTTAAATAGCTTCTATAAAGTATTAGTAAATAAATGAATGTAATAGGGAGCCTATGAAGTGTGTTAGAAAGCTTCTTTAGTTTATGAGATTAATGATCAGGAATATTGTGGAATGTAAAAATATGCCTTGAGATAATTACGATAAGTGATTTTAGAGTTCCCTTATTTATTTTCAAATTAATTATTTTTGAACAAATGGATAAATTGTTCTTGACTGGTCATTGATCTTTTAGGGGTAATTTGGTGTATCCTATTTATGGTATCCTCTTTGGAAATGCTTGGCTTGGGAAGTATTTTCATTCCTTTGGATTCATGTCATTTATGAGTGTTTTGACATACTCTTTCTTTGTGACTTTTCTTGAGTTAACTTGAGTTGGTGATCTTCTTTCAGTTAAGTTGTGTTGCTATTCATTTATCCTTACATGGTGAATTCTTGGTTGGTTTTGAGTTAAGGGGGTTTTTGTGGTGGAATATTTTGGATACTAAAGTGATGATTTGGTTGTAATAAGTTTATGCTTCTTATTTAATGCAGTCTTCCCACTTTTATTACTTTGGTGAAACATTTAATTACATTGTTGTTATGTTTGTTGATTTTTGTCAAAGGTCATTTGTTTAACCAGCAGCACAGGTATCCTGTGAGGAGGAAATTGAGGTCTCCCTGGGAGGCCTGGTTGCATGCTTTTTACCTTTGTTGTTGAAGGATTGTGTTTGGATGGTTCGTGTTGGTGTGGATTCTTTTGGAGACTAATTTTGATTCAAGGAATCCTTTGCCATTTAATTTGTGTTGTTCTGTTTATGAGTTGTGGATTGTTGATCTTCTCGAATTTCCAATTTAGTTTGTATCGAAGTTGTTGATGTTGTTTGAATGGAGTTGTTGATCTTACTTTGGTGTATTTACTCATTATATTGGAATTGCAAATAGTTCTTGTGGTCTTGCAATTATTGTTGTCAGTTCTTTCATGTGATCTTTTTGAGAATCTTCCAGAGGATTGATTTGATTGTCAATTGATGTTCTCTCTTTATGTGCCCTTGATGTGGCAAGTGTTTTGGTTTCATTATTCTGGAAGGGTTGTATGAAACTTTGTAAGACTCTGATGTTGTACTTGTTAGTGAGATGGGTAATGCCTCGCATGCTTTGATGTTGTGATTCCTTGTTCAGCTTATGATGGTACAACCCTTATTTTTTTATGTTGTGGGGTCTCTAAGGAGAGTGGCTCCTCATGGGGGCCAATGCCCCGTTTAAGGGGAAGGGCTCAGGATAACCCACGAGTGAGTTAGTAAACAAGTGAAAAACTAATAATTAACTTAGGTGGGTTGGGTAGTAATATCATTACAAGATTTTAAAAAAATGGATGCCTCGTCTTCATTAGTGCTTCCGTAGACTAATGGAAGGCTGAGAAGGCCGTGGTTGGCAAGGTCATGACCTCATCCTCACGAGAGGTTTATGGCTCCGCATTAGTCACCCTATGGACCGGCGCCTCCAGTTTGGGGAGGAAGAGCACAGGACAGCCATAGATGGGACCGGCGCCTCCAGTTGGGAGGAAGAGCACAGGACAGCCCATGTAGGACTATGCGATGACACTCTCCCCTAGTTGCCCAGGTGTTTTTACTTTATTTTGTTCCTCTGGAAGTATGTTATGGGAGTTGGATTGGATTGTTGATTTAATGGATTTAAATTGATTTATGATTATTGTCTTAACACATCTTTGATGTACTTTGTGGTTTTGGATGATCCCATTGATATTGATGACTTGTACTCTTTTGGTACTGTGATATGATGTTATTGTATGGTTTAATTGCAATTTGGAATTGTGTTATGTTCCTTAATTCAGTTGAGTTGGAAGTGTTTCATGATCATCCTTTGGTTACTTTTTTATTGGTCATTGCTTTGATTTATGTGATGGGATTTATGATTTTAAGTTATTTTAATGACTCTTGGATGTTGTTGATTATGTCATTGTAATCCTTGAGTTTTATGATACTTTTGTATGTTGTTGAGTCTTGTGGTTCCGTGTTTGGATGTTCTTGGTTGAGGACTCTTATTGTTAGCTCCTAGCATGGGGGGTGGGTCTTCGGACTCACATGGTCGGGTGGAACGTGCTAAGCACCCCATTGGGTCCCCAATCGAGGATCGAGAGGTGCGGATTGATGCTGTTGCAGCGACTCTAGAATTGTATTTGTCTTGGAGCCAGTTATGATATTGTGCATCATGTTATCTTGTTGTATGGTTTCCATTTATGATTGGAAACACTTTTGTATCATTGTACTTCTTGAACATTGTATTGTAATGTAACATTAAACCTTATGTGGCTATTTGTAGTTGATATTCATTGTGTCAAGTTAATCATGTATATGTTGTATTTATGTACTCAGATGGTTTCTTATCAATGATTATCATGTATGTGTTACATTTGTTAATGTTTATCTTGTTATGAATTATATCTTTGGATTTTATTCTTTATTGTTATTGTGAGGATCTTAGTCTCCTAATGACTCCTCGTGTACCCCAAGGGATGTACGTGTTAATGAATCTGCTTAAATGAAATTCATGTCATGTCTTAATGTGTATTACATGTATGTTATATTAATTAAAAAAAAAATTGTGTTGTGATTATTGTTTATTTGTCCTTTGGGGTTCGCACGACGGGGCATTACAATGAACCCATAAAAATGCAATTGAAAAAGACTCTATGCATGGATCAAATGAAGGGGACCAAGGTTTCATGTACAAAAAATCCCCTTGGAAGAACCAGGGCCCCGTTTTTTACACCATTTCCTTATCATCCATAGATTTGAATTCTAGGATAAAAAACCCTTTCACACACGAGCAAATGTTGATTTTTTCTTCTAGATATTCCTTCCAGTTATCCAAGAATGGAGGTCACATAATTTAGGCCAAACCTTAGTAAATCTACAAATCAGTGTGTGATCTTGTAAGTAGTCTTCTCTATCACAAAAAAGGTTGTCTAAACTGATCTTAGGGACATAAGATTATCGCACGGTAAATGGGGGACACAAGGAGGCCCCGCCATGGAGCCTAAGAAGCTCATATTCTTGCTCGTTAGGGGATATGTTGCTAGATTACACGCCTAGGGAAAACCTCAGCCCGTGAGGACCCTTATGCAAAGAGGAAGGGTGGGCAGCAAGGGCATCGACGGAGCTTTTCCACCTACAACCTCTTTCATCATGGTGCGAATCTAGTGCACCAGCCATTGCATGCTTAACAAAACAAACACTACCATCTTTAATACTCAACCTTTTAGCCAATGGAGACTTAGGGTTTCACATAGGAATGTCTTCCCTGCCACACACCAGTTCATGCATAGTCACATCTGGGGAAGAGCTAGAAATGGCTAAAACCTTTGCTAGCATCACCTCCTTGAAGGAACCTTTGCCAAGGCCATTCATAGAGTGAGGCTCACCTACAGTCAGAGCAGATGCGAGAGTTTTCATAGCAGACATTTTTTTATTTTTTTAATGTAATCCATAAATATTATAACTAGCACTTGCACCTCAAAGAGGTGCAATGGTTATGCCAATAGCAGGATATACTCTGACAATATATTGAAGGGAAGGGGTTAAAATCACAAGAAAATGTAAAATATTTTTTTTAAGACTAACTATTCATAGCAAAAGTCAATTGATGATGGGGTATGAGAAGATTTGAAAATGAACAAATGGAACTTTATTTAAATCAGTATGCTATTCTAAATGGTTTCACAACATAATATTTTTTGTACAAAGAAAGAAGACCTATATTTTAAAAGGTCGATTGGATTAAGTATAGTTGTTGCTGGTTAGTGATATACCTTGTAACTGAAGGTAACATAATGGAAAACTACATGTTGCAGGAAAATATTTTTATAATATGAAAACTATTTTATGACACATGAAACATAAAAATAAATATAAATACATCTTCACTTTTTATTTAATAGATCGAGGAAAAAGATCTGACACTTGATAAAACCAAAGTTTTACAAAGTACATACTATAATTGGGCCCTACAAAATAATGGCCTTTCCGCTAAAATGCATAAAGCATGAAGGGCACAAAGCTCATATCATTGACGTGACCTAGTATATGAATAGCTCATCTTGGGGAGCAAGAAATTATCAGTCATTTTTGTGCTATTTAACCCTCTTAAGTGCAGGATTTTCTTGAAGTTTGCTACTGCAACTCCTCCGTGCAACACACTCACACCATTCTTCAGTTTATATATATATAAACCGTGACACTCAATATAAGTACAATTCAAAAATTTATATATATATATGAACCCATCAGGTTGGGGTTGGTTGTGGGGCGGGATGGCGAGGGGGGTAAATTGTTGTACCAGTGTACGTGAACACAGACCTGTCCCTATACCAAGACCAACAACTTCAATTTTTTTGTGTTGATAATAGTGTACTTAGGTGGTTACTTTTAAGGTTGGTTTAGATTTTTTATTTTATTATTCATTTTATTTTGTTTTTTCCTTTTTAAAAAAAATATAGGTGTGGGTATCAAGGTATAATCGAGGACTTTGGATCCTACCCAGACACAATCAAGACAAACATATGAATTTGTGTGTACTATGAGCATCTAGCATACCCATACCTAGTATGGCTACATCTTGGGTACACGAAGAACCCAGTAACAGAGCATACCACAGAACTTGATGACTAGACAAAACAAGAAAAATACTTACAATAGGGTGTATTAAATAAAGATTCCTTGATCATGGAATTGGAGCACAGTGAATAAGGATTTATTGATCATGGAATGGGAATGTGATGAATAACGATTTCTTGATCATGTAAAGGAGTGCATTGTACAGATAGAGAGCAAGAACAAGAACTAAGATGCATGTGGCAAAAGTAAAACTTTAAATTAACTAAATTAATTTTTCAGTTTATGCTATCTTAATTACTGTAGCAATACCTCCACCCAATTTGCTAAGGGATATTTACTCAAATTGTTAATATCAACTGAACTCTTACAGGTAAAAGTAGAGGTATAGGTGATTGCAAAGTGGCTTAGTTTGGTGTATAAATTTTTGCCATAGGGCACTTACAAGTTACACATAATGCTTTACTAGCATATTCAATTTTCTCAACCACAATTGTATATTTTTTACCTGTACAATATTTGAATTCCACCATGAGTGTGTCTTTTACCCATGTACATAATATTCTATTCCAGATTAACAATATTCAATATTATATAACTTTTAGTTTTGAATAATCCCATTTGGGTCCAACTCAAATTTCTCTGTTGTTTTCTCTTCCTTTAATGTAAAACCCTATCCCGCAACCTAGAGGATTATGCAATACTATGGAAGCACAACTAATAATTTTTTTAAAAGTTAAAACAAGGAGAGTAAAGTTTCCTACTCTAACCACATACATCCTCTAGGCTACATAACACATCTACATGTGAACACAATTACTTATAAAATTTGACCAACCATAGCATATAAATTTTTAACTCAAGATACAACTTACAACAAAGAATTAAACCATTACAAGATAAAGCTAACACATAGAAATGTATTGAACATATTTCCACATATACAACACCATTAAATCCAATAATGAATAGATCATAAATATTATTACAATTACATCACAAAGGTTCACCTCGATACAAATGAGGTATTACAATTATATATATAGATCCATAGTTACAATGAAGAAGGAGAAGAACAACTCTAGAAAACCACACGAGCTCCTCGAACAAGAAGATCTCGCCATCATGAATGGAAGAGAAACTCAACAGTGTAAGATACACGCCGCCCAACCATCTGGTACCTGTAGGCCCAGCCCCCGTGCTAGGAGATAGTAACAGGTAACCAAGACAAACCTATTACCTCTAGACACAAGTAATATACAAGACGACACTGTACCAATAAATACAAAATAACAATGTACTAAGAAGCACAAATCATAAGGTTACATTACTTCCAGAACCACTAAATCAAATACATCCATTATACATTACAAATCGACTGTGGTCATAGGAGGAGTGTCATCACAAAGGTTGCATTGGTTATCCAAAGGAAATCTTCTTAGGTCTCGGACCCCCCATAGGGTTATCCTGGTAACCTTTTACAATTCTGGCCCCACATGCACACCAGTGCAGAATTGGTTATCTTTCGAGAAGACAGGATAATGATCTTGCCATTCCAGGTCTTCCTGACTCATCTCAAGTCTCTTACAAGCCCTTGAGCCAATGAGTGAGGCTAAATATCTTATTTTATGTGTTAAGCTAATAGATTATTTAATTCTCACTTGATTATACTGACTCCCACACGAGTTGTCCTAGGACCACTTTGTGTCTCGACCGTCGTTGAAAGCCACTCCCCTATCGACAACACATAACTCAAACTACATGTCAAGGGTAGACAGTGCACTAAGAATTGATAACAAAAAACCAATACACCTTAAAAGGTAACACATCTCGATGGATGTCCAATATAGAAACCCAATACGTGCACTACCCAAGAAACTCAAAGGGTGAACTAGAGTTACCACAACCCTTTCACAATTATGACTCTGGAAGACTTAGATTCACATATTGACATATATTTCCCCCTAGTACATAATTATAGAAACACGTGTTTTTAAAATACAATTCAACAAAATAATAAATCTATCTTTCAAATTTTCTAAATCCATTACAATCAATTCTTGCATACTAAAATACATCATCCAAACAATATTTCAATGTAATAAAATAATAATTAAATAATTAAATATTCCACTTCCAAATTTTAATTGCTCTTAATACTTAACTTAATTTTCTTAATTAAATATATGATATTTTTAATTAAAACATCTACTTGTGCATTGTATGCATTAATTAACAATATAATATTTCTTTTAAATAAATATATATATATATTCTAATTATATAATGTAATTATTATTTTCCAATTTTTATTTTAAAATATCAAATTGTGCATGTGCATGCACCTATTTAAAAATACATTTAAATATCCAAAAATTATATGCAATTTTTCTAATATATACTTTTAAACAAATAAATAAATATATAAATATAAATTAACAATTTTCAGACAACCCTAATCATAAAATCCATTATTTGTGACTTTAATAACTTTTGTTTCCAGATCTGGGTTTCTCTAAAATTTTTACTAAAGGCGCACAATCAAATCGTGTAAAACATATAAAAAAATTCAACCCTACCCAATTCGTAAATTTCAAGTTATGATTAATTCAGTGACGCACTCTCTCTGCTGTTTTGATTTTCAAATTACCAGAGGTTTCCAATTATTTTGGTTTTCTCAAGAAGATTTTATTTTCAATCCTATAGAGGTTTTTCTAATTTCTCAAATACTTCCGTTTAAATTTTCTATCGTGTTAAAAATCTTTCCCTACAAAGATCGAAATCTTCAATGGTAATTTATCATTTTCTATAGAAGAATAAATTATGTTTTCATAGGAAGAGGTTTCTAAGTTTTTATTTAAATTCAACAGAGGTTCAATAATTTCATAATAATTTCCTTCTGTATAAATCTATTTCGAATAAACAAATTACACAGAGGATTTAATTGTTTTCTACAGAGGTTTCATTTTCACGACAATCTTTTAAAAAAAAGAAACAATAACTTCTACAGTATTGAAAAATTATTTCCTAAAATATTTTCAATTTTCATTACAGTAATAAAATAACTTTTCAATTTTAAATTTCACAAAAACAGTAAAGAACCTGTTACAGAAGAATGTTGCCTCAAGAAAATGTTGTCGAGCTTCTCTAATTTTAATTCCCAATATAGCCAAAACTTTCTTCAATGCAATTGCCTCCTTCCAGAAGACACAACTAAAAACACAGCCAAGAATTCTACAACAAAATAATTCTAAAACAATTTCCTTTGAGAGATCCATAATTTCCTTACCAATTTTTCACAACCCATACAAAAACTTTTTCCGTGAAACAACTTTCTTTTCTTTCTTTCCAAAATCCCCTCCGTGAATGAATTTTCAACAATTTGATAACAAATTTCTAACTCTCAGTTATCTTAAACAAAATATCTAAAATATCTTTTCCCTCAACAATTTAGATATTTTCCATTCACATGCATTTAAATATAATAATACAATTTACTAATTGCAACCAATTTAAATATTTTTACTTATTTAATTACCATTTATTTTTAATAATAAAATTTACTCAATCAACATAACCAAAATACATTTATTTATTCTAAAGACCTCACAACAATAATTCATTTAATTAAATATTTAAAATTAAATACATATTTAATCTACTAAATTAAATTTGCACAAGAATAAAATACCCAGAACAACAATGACAAAAGTAAGACCAAGTTCAAACTGACGACACACTGTGCTAGGGTAAAAGTATGACTAGGTAACCTGTTACTATCTCCCAATATTACTGTTGAGTAGTAGACATGTTCAGACCTATGAAACTAGGTGAAGCTAATTTTATGTACCTGCAATCCTATAAACAAGCAAATGTCGCACATGTATATATATATATAGTAAATTATACACACCGTGAAGAGAGAATCATGGAAATCATAGGGCACTCGCAAGTGAGTGATGTAATACCGTTCTTTTCACCAATACAGTGTCACATCAACTAACGAGATAATATATCAATTAAACTACAATAAGAAAATATAGCAATATTATCACAACTAAGCATCTATGCAAACATAGAGCATATTAACAAACTCATCATGCATATAATGTGTCATCACATCAATAAAGTCTATCATCGCTCCACTATTAGCGGAAGAATAACCATAACATAAAACATAATCTAACAAAGTATCTGAGCTATCAAGAATAACATAACAAAATAGAGGGGTGTCACATTCAAACCTTCTTTTAGAGTTATAAAATAGTAGGGAATATGTTCAAACATTTCTTTTGGATATGTAATTACTATAGAATCTTATCCTTCAAGAGTACTATTATTTTCTAATGTTTCGTTTTGTAACGCCCTGCCACACAAACCCCAAAGGAACTAATAAAGACGCAATAATTTTTTTTTTAAAAGAACACAATACAATGTACTAAGTTGCATGAATAATTCCATTGGGGTACATGAGGTGACATCACTACATTAACCCATAACGAAGATAATAGATTAAACAATAATTAAACAATTATGCAACACCATTCATTCTCATTTCATCATTTAAAATATCTATTAAACAATAACCATAAATATCATAACATATGTACATATGACAATGAAAGATATGATAAAGATATGAATCATTTATATTACCACAGATATAATACAACTTAACACAACTATTACAAATGATCGTTCATAAATAAATACATGGCCTGAATATACATTACATCCAAAAGATAGTAAAATATAATTGACTGAAAATACATCTCAATAACTACATATACCAATAACATCAAGGTCATCCCAACACACATGGGAGACAATAAATCAATAATGAATTACATCTGAAATGTAAACTGTAATACCCCTCCTCTTATTGGTAGGATTTAGTATTTTTCAATGCGGTTGTTTGCTACATGTGACGATGATGATATTGTTTGATTTGGTTAGTTAGACGTTAGATGATGCTATTGTTTCATTATGGATTTGATTATTTTATATGACATTAGGGTTGATTATATCATTTGATTTTCTGAATTATGATTTAATGCAGTGATTTAATTTAATATGTTATGAGATAATTGTTAGTTAGAAATGTAATTCATTGATTACGTTACAATTGTTAGAATAGGTGTGACGAAGGACAATATAGCATCACTCGTTTGTGAGTGCCCTGTTATGTTGCGATTCCTTCTCACAATGCAGTATCTTGATTTAATGCTTTGGTATATATGTATATATGCACATGTACACAACTTCGTTTGTATGCAGGATTGCAGGTATAAGTCTCGATTCCACCTGCTTCGGCAGGATAGGGCGAGCACCAAATAACCCAACGGATAAATGTTGATACAGAGGTGACGATGAAGTCCTCCCGTCCCATGATGTCAGGTCGTCTCATTTGTTTGGTATAGTTGTTTTTGTGTAATTTGTCGTCTTTGTGTGTCGTGTTATGTGTTTTGTCTTAGTTTATTTATGAGGGCATTTATAATTATGATTTATCTTAATGATTGAAATAAATTATTTATTTTTAACATTGAATTAAATGGTATTTAAATATTTAAATAATTTGATTATTTTGAAAATCTTATATTGCAATTAATTAATAATTAAATATTAAATGTGGCTTAATTATTTTAATTAATTAAATTGGTGGTGGATAATTATGAGAATAAATTATTTAAAATAAATTTGTAATGTGAGTTGCAAGAAAAGTTGCAAAAATGGAAATAAAAGCAATAAAACAAATAAAAGAAGAAAAAGACAGAGTGAGCCAATAGGAATTGAGAGTTGGGAAAAAGCTTGTTTTAAAGAATTGATTTTTCTTTTAATCTGGGATTTTGGAGAATTTTGAAGGATGGGCAATATATTTTATTTAATTATGAATTTTTGAGAGCACACACACACACAGAAGAAGAGAAAGCTGAAGTGCTCCAGGGATTATGGAGTTCATTCTGGA
Organism: Sequoia sempervirens; assembly: GCA_007258455.2. Lineage (NCBI taxonomy): Eukaryota > Viridiplantae > Streptophyta > Pinopsida > Cupressales > Cupressaceae > Sequoia > Sequoia sempervirens. The sequence goes on along the minus strand of VDFB02120391.1, from coordinate 69,816 downwards.
CTACGGATAGGAATCGGATTTGAGGGCATCTTCAAATTTGCATTGGACTCCAGGTTCCTCTCGTAGTTTTTCCTTCTCGTACCTTTTCTATTCTCTGTTTGTTTCTGTAAGGAAAAATAAATCTTGTTAAAATAATTTTTGGTGAGCATAGAGAACTTCTGTTGAAAACTGAAACCAGAGCAAATTATTAGATTAGAAAACAAAGAAAATCATAGAAATAATACTATTTAAATTTTGTCAAATCAAGAACCCAGATCTTCTGAAACATATCATTTATCAAAATAGGATTTTAAGAAAACAATATCCTTGTTAGAAATAATGAATTTAAAAGTTTTGGGTACATCTGTATATGGCTGAATCGATTCATTATTCTGTAATTTCTTTTATTATATTATTTACATTTACCCTCTGTTATTTATACATATATATATATATATGTGTCTGTTATATCTCTGTCATATATTAGTATTTTAAATTACCCCTGGTATTCTGTACCTGTGCGTCGGTCGAGGCCGTATTTTGTCATAAATTCGTATACAAAGAAAATAAAAATTAAATATATTTGAACCTTTGTTTTTAAATTGTTTTTATTTAAAAAAAAATTTAAAAAAATAAAAATTATTTGCATTGTGTGTGTTCTCTGGGGTTTGCACGACGGGCGTTAGAACTTGGTATCAAAGCATAGGTTCATACACTGGGCACTATGTGTGCTCACTATGTAACCTTGCATTTGGTCCTTTGAGTCTAGAGTTTCACTTTACTGTTGTCGTTATTGTGAACCTGAGTTTCTTCTGTTGGCCGGTGTAGGGTTGAAGGTGCAGAAAACTGATAAGAAAGGATAGGACCCTCAGTGTAGTGCGCAATGCACTGATATCCTTCCTATTAGGGATGCACTATGAACCCTTGTGTCATTCTGTGATGTGTTTTCCAGTAATGTGAGTTATGTGTGTGGTTTTTGGCGTGATCTCTGCATGTTTGTTGTGTGCTTCTCTTATCTATTTAATGGCTTCCTGGAGTAAGCCATATCCTTGGGGGGGAGGATGTAATACCCCCATATTACTAATACTTGTATTATTATTTCTTACTCTTATGTGTGAGCTTGATTCTATTCTCTATTGGTGATTAGTTCACCATCTTGGTGAGGGTGAATGCCTCCCGTATTAGGGAATGTTATTTCCTTCTGGTTACTGGCTTCCAGGAGTAAGTCGATTTTATGAGGGGGAGGATGTAATACCCCTCCTCTTACTGGTAGGATTTAGTATTTTTCAATGCGGTTGTTTGCTACGTGTGACGATGATGATATTGTTTGATTTGGTTAGTTAGATGTTAGATGATGCTATTGTTTCATTATGGATTTGATTATTTTATATGACATTAGGGTTGATTATATCAGTTGATTTTTTGAATTATGATTTAATGCAGTGATTTAATTTAATATGTTATGAGATAATTGTTAGTTAGAAATGTAATTCATTGATTACGTTACAATTGTTAGAATAGGTGTGACGAAGGACAATATAGCATCACTCGTTCGTGAGTGCCCTGTTATGTTGTGATTCCTTCTCACAATGCAGTATCTTGATTTAATGCTTTGGTATATATGTATATATGCACATGTACACAACTTCGTTTGTATGCAGGATTGCAGGTATAAGTCTCGATTTCACCTGCTTCGGCAGGATAGGGCGAGCACCAAATAACCCAATGGATAAATGTTGATACAGAGGTGATGATGAAGTCCTCCCATTCCATGATGTCAGGTCGTCTCATTTGTTTGGTATAGTTGTTTTTGTGTAATTTGTCGTCTTTGTGTGTCGTGTTATGTGTTTTGTCTTAGTTTATTTATGAGGGCATTTATAATTATGATTTATCTTAATGATTGAAATAAATTATTTATTTTTAACATTGAATTAAATGGTATTTAAATATTTAAATAATTTGATTATTTTGAAAATCTTATATTGCAATTAATTAATAATTAAATATTAAATGTGGCTTAATTATTTTAATTAATTAAATTGGTGGTGGATAATTATGAGAATAAATTATTTAAAATAAATTTGTAATGTGAGTTGCAAGAAAAGTTGCAAAAATGGAAATAAAAGCAATAAAACAAATAAAAGAAGAAAAAGACAGAGTGAGCCAATAGGAATTGAGAGTTGGGAAAAAGCTTGTTTTAAAGAATTGATTTTTCTTTTAATCTGGGATTTTGGAGAATTTTGAAGGATGGGCAATATATTTTATTTAATTATGAATTTTTGAGAGCACACACACACACGGAAGAAGAGAAAGCTGAAGTGCTCCAGGGATTGTGGAGTTCATTCTGGACTATGGATTGGAATTGGATTCGAGGGCATCTTCAAATTTGCATTGGACTCCAGGTTCCTCTCGTAGTTTTTCCTTCTCGTACCTTTTATATTCTCTGTTTGTTTCTATAAGGAAAAATAAATCTTGTTAAAATAATTTTTGGTGAGCATAAAGAACTTCTGTTGAAAACTGAAACTAGAGCAAATTATTAGATTAGAAAACAAAGAAAATCATAGAAATAATACTATTTAAATTTTGTCAAATCAAGAACCCAGATCTTCTGAAACATATCATTTATCAAAATAGGATTTTAAGAAAATAATATCCTTGTTAGAAATAATGAATTTAAAAATTTTGGGTACATCTGTATATGGCTGAATCGATTCATTATTCTGTAATTTCTTTTATTATATTATTTACATTTACCCTCTGTTATTTATACATATATATATATATATATATGTGTCTGTTATATCTCTGTCATATATTAGTATTTTAAATTACCCCTGGTATTCTGTACCTGTGCATTGGACGAGGCTGTATTTTGTCAGAAATTTGTATACAAAGAAAATAAAAATTAAATATATTTGAACCTTTGTTTTTAAATTGTTTTTATTTTAAAAAAAATTAAAAAAAAAAAAATTATTTGCATTGTGTGTTCTCTGGGGTTTGCACGACGGGCGTTACATAAACATCCATCTAGAACATAAGAACACTGGATCAACAACATCTGCCAAAACCCAGCTCTTAGTATATTTAAAATTCCTGCCAAATATGTTGAGGCCATTGAAAAAATTCAGAAAAGGTTTCTTTGGTCTAGAGTTAAGGTCAAAAGGAGAATGCCACTTGTTGGCTGGGATTTGGTCTGTAGACCCAAATCAAAGGGGGCCTTGGGTTTAAGGAAAATTAAAGTTTTAATTGTTTGCCTTCTTGCTAAACAGCTTTGGAGAACTCTTACATTAAAAGGAGATTGGCGTGATACCTTAAAAGCAAAATATTTCAATAACTATGAGTCTTTATATGAAATTTTAAACTCTTCTTCTTTACCTTCTAGGTTTGTTTGTTGGAATGATATGGGTAAAGGAAGAAAGCTTTTAGAAACGGGAACTGGATGGCTGATTGGAAATGGAAATTTAGTCAGATTTTGGGAAGACAGATGGATATTTAAAGATCCTTTAATTAGTATAGAGAATTATAGTAAATGGATGAATGATTGCAAAAAGGAATTTGGAGTCTTGGTTAAAGATTACTGGATGAATGGAGGTTGGGTTGATTTGATGACCATCAGTTAGGATATGGGTCCTATTCAGTCGGCTTTCAGAGCCCTTAGACCAGTTCAACACCAGGTGGGGGATCTTGATGTTTGGTTAGATAACCCATCTAGTATATTTTTAGTTGCCTCTGCCACTTCTTTGTTAGACAGTCCAAGGGAGCATCCTCCTTTCTGGGCTAAGCTTGGATTAATCATTTGACCCCAAAAATCAACATTTTCTACTGGATAATGCTACAGAATAAGATCCTCACTTTGGACAATCTCAGAAAAAGAGGAATTCAATTACCAAATAGGTGTCATATGTGCAAGAATGAAGCCGAGACTGTTAATCATCTTTTTCTCCATTGCCCTTATGTGTTGAATATTTAGGATAAATTATTGGGGCTTCTTGAGGTGGTATGGGTCTTCCCCGCTTCTGTTGAAGATTTCTTTATTCAATGGAAAGCTCCTTCAAAAAATCCGTTTGTGAGAAAGCTATGGTCTTTCATTTTTCCATTTGTTTCTTGGAATATTTGGAAAGAAAGGAACAATAGAGTTTTCAGGGATAAAGAGCTGATGGAAGGGGACATGTATGCTAAAATTGTAAGGGAAATAAAGGAAATTTTATCTTTAATTCCTGAAAAAATGTTTGAGAAAGCTATATGGTCTCCCTTTGATGTTGCTACAGCCGAAAAGTGGAATTCAAATTTAAGTGGGAATTTTTTTTTTAAATCTGGAGTTTGTGGGAGAGATAATGCTATCTGGTCTATGCCGCCCTTGGGTTGGATTAAAGCCAATTTTGATGGTGCGGCAAAAGGTAACCCAGGTAAAGCCGGCAGTGGGGGGTTTTAAGGGACAACACCGGGGCTTTTATTGCGGCTTTTGCTGTGGACATTGGAATTCAAACTAACCATGTGGCGGAAGTTGTTGGGGCTTTTCATGCTGTCAGCCTAGCCGTCAAGATCAACACAAAAAATTTGTGGTTGGAGGGCGATTCTTTGAATATAATAAATTATATTCTTGGACTTACCCCCCCTCATGGACTATCAAAAAGTGGATTGAAGACATGCAAGCTTTATTAAGGAAATGTGAAAAAGTGAAAGTTTCACACGCCTATAGAGAAGCCAATATGGTGGCAGATTTCTTCGCCAACGAAGGAGTTAAGAAAGGTGGGGAGAACATGTGGAGGAAGAATGACAACCTCCATAATGAAGTGAAAGCGCTAATTTATTATGATTCAGTGCATGGAAGAGAAGGCAATCTTAGTCATAATGAAATGGATAAAGATCCAGTACATCGATTTCATTAGATTTGATGGGACCGACGTCACTTTATTTTTCAAGAAGAGTTTGCGGCACGCTTTCTGGGTGTTCGATAGAAATTGCCTAAACGAGACCCAAAGCAACTATTCTGAGTGGTTTTACAGTGGGCCGACAATGGGTGGAGAAAGAAAACATGTGGAGCTGAGCAATTTCCAGGAGCATAGAAAGAATATTAAAGCATGGGAAAGAATCGAAAAGGGAGGTTTAGTCCCTTATATGGAAAAACTCAATGGTACGGATGAAGAGATGCTGGACTATTTTTTCAAAAATTGGAAAAATGGAGAGATCGTGTTGTTTGGCAAGAATGTTAAGCAGAGTGAGGACTTAATTGGTGAAATAACTGGTCTCTCTATTGAGGGTGTTAAATTCTACCATGATCGACATTTTTCTGATGAAGCGGTTATCAAGTTTCCCAAAAAAGATAAGGAGAAAGTGAAGATGGTCAAGGTTGCTAACAGTTACTTTGATGTGGAGTCCATAAAATCTATTTGGAGGAAAGTTTTAAGAGTCGTCATGGAATATATTATGGTTGATGGACGCTTTACCAGAGCCTATGGTTACCATTTTTCCATTTTGAATCATTTTCGTCATAAGGTTCGTATATCTCTGCCCTTCTATTTATTTTCCTCTTTGAAGAATTGTCTCGATGATGTGGAAAGAAACCCTAGGAGGAATGCTATTATCCACCCTGGTCTTGTTAGGCTCATTTTTGAGCATTTTCAAAATCTTCCTGCTCTACCTAAAACTATAGATATTGAAGAGTTGGATGATGAGGAAACTGAAAGTAGTAAGGAAATTGAGCCTCGGGCCCCCCTGCTTGTGCTCTTGTTGGCCTTGATACCTTAGCTCCCCTATCTTTGTCTGGTTAGAAAAATCTAAAATATCCTGCCCCGCTGTCTTATCCTAAATGACATCTATTGCTTGAGAACCCTAGTCCGAATTTGGCTTCTCTGCATTGTCTTAACCCCCAGCCGTCTCCTGGGTGCCCCACTCCAGGGTTGTCCCCTGGTTTTAAAGGTAACCCTGTTATGAAACTTGTTTCGTACTCTAGAAATTCTATGGAGATCATCTCTGAGAAGCCCTTGGTTAGTAAGGATTCGGCCCCTAGTGCCCTTGCTTCTAGACAAGTTGGGAATGACCATTTTGAAACCCCTATTCAGGATGAAATTAATTCTGCCCTGAAAATGCTCAAGCCTGAGGAAATGGTTAGTGTTGTGAAAAAAAGTATAGAGGGTCTTTTTACCTTTCTCAAATGGACCCAGAAATAAGTTTGTGATTTGAAAGGCTGCGTTACTGTTCTCAATAATAAGGTTATGGAACTAGAGTAGAAGATTAGTTGGGACAGAAGAGATAATGATGAATAGGAAATTCCTTTACCAAGGAAAAGATAGCAACTACAGGAGGATAGATTGACAAGTATTGAATGTAATATGTCCAAGATTGGACAAAACATAAGGGCCACTATTGCAAACAACCACAAAATTGCCAAGCATAATACAATTATCATAAATGCGATGGTGGAAAAGCTTGAAAAAAGTCAAAAGGGTTCGCTAGTGGTGGATCTGGATGCGAACAGAGGCGGCAACAAATCAGCCGGTGAAGGTATTTCGACTCGTACCAGAGCAAACATAAAGAGGAAAACCCCGACTTCTTCACACATGGTTCAAATCCTTAGGCAGGGGTTACAGGATATGCAGAATGTTGAAAAAGAAGCTAAGGAATTACTGAACAACTTGGAGTAATTTGGTGTTTGGTTTTTTGGGTTTTCTTGGGTGGTCCTTTTTTTGGACCCTGCTATCTTTTGTTGCTGTCGTTTCCTTTTTGGGACAGTTGTTCGGTAGTTGGTACATTTTATGCATATCTTTTGTTTGTTTGAACTTTGTGGTTTCAGGTCCCTATAAAACCTGCTTTTTTCCTTTTCAAAAATATCTGCCAAAACCCTGCAACAAAGATACATCTACAACTAAAAAGGGAACCCAACGGGGTGCGAAGCACGTTCCACCCAACCACCCTCGTGCAGGGAGTAGACAAGGATCCCCGACCAAGCATGTCTAACAATAATGGAAGACTAACTCCAAACAAACAACTTAACATCACAGACCACCAAGAAACTAAACCATGATAAATCCCAAAAGGCATATCAATAAACACCTCAGAATAAAGCAATAAACCACTTTCCAAAATTACAACTAGTCACAAACACAACATCAATAAAACTCAAGACATTATATCAAAGACTACTTCCATCAAAATCTAATGACAAGACAATAAACCACTTCCAGAGGACATTAGTAAATCGACACAAATAGAATGCTAGAGGAGAGTGTCATCGCATGGCTTAACATGAATTATCTAGACAACCTATCACAAGGTGCCGCCTCCATCTATGGTTCTCCTAACAGCCTATCTCAAGGTGCCGCTCCATAGGGTTACTTATGCAGAGTCATTAACCTTTCTTAAAGACAAGGCAATGATCTTGCCAACCAATGCCTTCTCGGTCCCCTTTAGTCTGTGATAGCACTAACAAGTGGACGAGGCTTCATAATTATCTTATTAATGTTTAATCCCCACCCATGGTTTATTACTTAGGTTATCACTGATTAATCTAACTCTACGTGGGTTACCCTGACAACCACTTTATGCACCGGCCCCCACTAGAGCCACTCTCTCTAGACACTCAAGCATAAGAATATCCAAATCAACAGGGTTGTATCAATAAGAAGACTAGCCAAATCAACTTGATCATTTGTGAGGCATAACCATCTCACCTAAGCATATGAAGCATAGCCACACACGATACAATCCATGAGCAAACTAAACCATAACCATGTCAAAACATAGGCCAAGCATCGAGAACATGAGATCACTATTACACTTCAGTAAGCCCTGCCTCTGGAAATTCCTAAACCATCACTTAAATTCTTATAACTTGATGCATTGACTATAGGGTTTCCCCACATGACAAGAACCCAAAAAGAAGAAAATCAACACTAATTAAATGAATGACCTTGAGAATAACCTATACATTCACAATGCCACAAAACCATTTCAAAACACAATAAATTTCACCAACTTCCTAAATCAATAACTCGAGAAAGTTCGATTAAATTCAAAGCACATAATCATATTTTTAATTCTCACAATTACACTATAATAGAACAACTTTTAAATTTAGCTAAACAATTTAATTTCAATTGCATAGCTTAATTTCAATTTACCCAATTAAACTGTAATATTATGATTTGTAAAAATTGTCTCAAATAAAATCCATAATCACAACATATAAAATCTTAATATAGATATATACACATATATACACTTTTAAGCATATATACATATATAAATATAGATATATATAAAATAACATATACATAAAAATCAATTTATAAACACATTACTAAATTAATAAACTATCATACTTTAAATATACAGTATATATAAACACATACATATATACATATATTAACATTAATATTAATATAATGTTAATATATATATATAAATAAAAATAAAAATAAAAATAAACAATCAAAATCACACATAAATAAAAACACATTTAATGAAATCGAATGTAATTTGAAATCATACAACAAAAATTCAAATTAAAGCCAAGTCAAAGGAAAACTTCAATGCACACAGTACAAGGTGGAGGCCGCTATACATACAAATGGATTGCTGCACACAGTCCCCACCAAACTGTGCCCAGTAGCCTTGGCTACTATGGGCAGCCGGTGGTGGCTGCGTACAGCTAGCCACCAGGGCCCGTGGGTGGTACGTCCACCCACCCCCCAATAACAAACAACAAAAAAAATTAAATTTTTATATCTATGCCTATAACATATGCATCAACCAAAATAAATGCCGATGTTACATTTAAAATATATTTTATTAATTCCCAAATCATACGAAATCACAGAAGGAACTATTAAAATAACACTCAAATTAAATATATAAATATATTTTATTCAACCCTCACAAATACAGAAATTGCAACATAGAAGTACATATATATTTTTATTTTTACTTGATCACATAAAATGTAATTGCACTGGTACACAGTATATATATATATTCCATGAGGGCTACAAATCAAAAATTATAAATAAATAGGTTTCCATAAGATACAGAATAAATCTGGGATGAAAGTTTATCACACAATACAATGATTCTATTTTCAAAACAATAATTTTCACCAACAAATTTCATTGAAAAAATTTCAAAGGATTTTTCAATAGACTCAAAATAGATCTGACAAGTAAATTCAACCTTTAATTAAAGATGAATTTTATTTCTAAACAATAGATTTCACTACTAACCTATATTGAAGAATTTCGAAAAGGTTCTAATAAAGTTTTAAACAAAAGATTCAAGGGTTTCATACGAATAAATTTTCAAATCACAGAACTTCTTTCTATAAATTTTTTAAAACATAGCTAAGAGATATTGTTCAAAGCACAACCGAAATAATAATAAATAAATGAAGAAAACCTAGAGTCCTTCGTCTGGTGAAGAATCCTTTTTGAAGCCTCCTGTCGATTTCCTTCCGCAGCTCTCTTTTCAAATCTATTTTTTCTTCAACCACAATAATTTTTCCCTGAAAACACTAAACCAAATCTATTTTTCTTTTTATAGATCCCCAAACAACAGAGAAAATTTATGTGTGTGAATAACTCTCTCCTAAAAATAATAAATAAATAAAAAGAATCAATAAAGCTCTTCTGCTTTCTTTTCTCAAAAATCATCTTTTCTTATTGGTCCTTTTTCCAGCTTTTAAAAGCACAACTTATCTACAATTTTAATTAAAATAATTTATTTTCCTTAAGATATTATCCACACAAGATTTTCTAATTTAATATTAATAGAAAGATAATATTTAATTATCCTCATCGATATTAATTTTAAATAATTATTTACATTTTCAATTAATTAAATCACTTTTTAATTTACAATATATTTAAATTTAACATTTTTCTAACTCACAATTAAATCAAATAACAATGCAACATTAATTAATTATCTTATCAAATAAGATTAATTAATTAAACACTAACCATAAATTAAATAAATACTCAATAATCAAACTACATAATAACAAAGACAAAACTTCAGTCATGACGCAACAACTCATAACAAAATGACGAACTTGGGATGGGGACATTTCCAAACCTACTCCCTTTTTCAACATTTTTACCCGTTGGGTTAATGTAATGCTCAACCTGTCCTACCAAAGCAGGTGGAATCGAGACTTATTCCTGTAATCCTGCATCCAAATAACCGTCAAGTAGCACATGTATATATATATATATAATCAAAACATCCTATTGTGAGAAGGAATTGCAGCATAGCAGGGCACTCGTGAACAAGTGATGCTACATTGTCTTCTCACCTAATCTATTCTAGCAATTACAATATCAATGAGGAACTAACATTTCTAACCAAATTGATCATAAGATAACATGATTACTTAACTACTGCATCATAACTAATTATTAAACCATTGCATTTTAAAATAATACTGAATCCTAATAACATGATGACCATAGAATCATCATATCAACATATTAAACATTAATGAACAACTATTTGAATAAACAATAATCCAATCGACACATAGAGTATCATAAATCTACTCATAATGTCACAAGAAGCAAACAACTAAACTACACATCTGCACACACCAAGTTGGTGAATGAATCACCAACACAAATCAGTATCATGCTAACACACAAGAGAAACCAATAGTAGCAAATAGTATCAGAAACATGGAGGTATTACATCCTCCCCCCTAGAATATGGCTTATTCCGAGAAGCCAGTAACTAAATAAAATAGATAATCCTCTCTAATATGGGATGCATTCTCCCACGTCACCAAAGTCTCATCATTTGGGTCCCACTAAACTCACAAACACCTAATAAGCTCTACCTGCATCACCTACCATTGGCTCAGAAGTGGCTGGTGCCTGACTATAACCTGTAGAGTTCCCTTGTGGACATTGTCTTGCAATATGTCCCTACTGCCCACATCAGAAACAACCTGTACTTCACCCAAAGCCTCTAACTCCAACTGGTGCACTCGATTGTTGAAAGCTACCTCGTGAGGGTGCTGACTATATACTTTGTGCCGGCTGCACAAAATGATCAGGTCTATTATGCTGCCAACTCCAAAACTTCCTATTTTGAGATCTATCTCCCTACTGAGACTGAGAGCGTTGTTGTTGCTCACCCTTAGTGGGTTCTTGATGACCTTTAGAGGGCCCTACAATTATGACTGGACCTCCATGAGAAACAACACCCAATGACGGTGCACTGCCGATCTGAACTCCTATATGTCCTCCCAATGCCATAGCTAGATTTTCTTCTACCAACCAAACCTTCTCGACTGCTACCTCCATTGTCTTTGGCTCGAAGACTCACACCACCACTAATTCAGGCATATAAGCCTCAAACAAAATGTTGTACTAACATCCCTTCATCGTGGTTGATACCTGCATACTACTTCAACTCATAGAAGCGTCGTTCATAATGCTCTACTGACATTGACAACTACCTAAGGTCATGAAACTCATCAGCCTTGCATTGCTTCTAATGATCTGAAAGGAAACGAGCCTTGAACCTATCTAGAAATAACTCCCATGTGACCATACTGATGTCAAGGTGTAACTTTTGTTCTTTAAGATGCCACCAAGTAGATGTGAAACTTCACAGGTGCATAACTGCGCACCGAGCCTTGGTATTGCTACTGTAAGGGTGCATCGTGAAGCATCATTCTAAGTCAATTAACCATGTCTTAGCTTCTAAACCTCCTCCAGAACCATCAAAAGTGGGAGGGTGAGCTCTCATCAAATCTCTCATATGGCCTGCTATCACCGCATCCTAATCTACAATTATTTCCCTTCACCTTCGCGACCTCTCTCTTTCTCTCTCAACCTGCTGCACCTCCTCTGGCCTGGGTCCCAAACGACCAAGAATCTCTCCAAGAATGTGCTACAATTTTCCATCCAAACTAGGTTGTCCCTGATTCTGTCCACCACCTGATGCATTGTGTTGAGGGCTCAGTCGTTCCTCATGCACAGAACCGTGGATACTTTGCGGTGACGAACTTCGGTAGTTGGCCCTATGACCACCACCTTGGCCTCTTCTTTGGCCTCTACCTCGAAGCATGATCTTGCACAATGATTAGAGTTATGTAAGATCAAAAGTTAACGCAAAGGTTGCCTAATAGACACAAACTACCTAGAGGACCTAGCATTAGCAACCTTTGCTCTGATACCAAGCTGTAACGCCCCTCCGTGCAAACCCTAAAGGAACTAATAAAGACGCAATAAATTTTTTTTAAAAGAACATAATACAATGTACTAAGTTGCATGACTAATTCCATTGGGGTACACAAGGTGACATTACTACACTAACCCATAACGAAGATAATAGATTAAACAATAAGTAAACAATTATGTAACACCATTCATTCTCATTTCATCATTTAAAATATCTATTGAACAATAACCATATTCATAACATATGTACATATGACAACGAAAGATACTAGAAAGATATGAAGCATTTATATTACCACAGATATAACACAACTTAACACAACTATTACAAATGATCGTTCCTAAATAAATACATGGCCTGAATATACATTACATCCAAAAGATAGTAAAATACAATTAACTGAAAATACATCTCAATAACTACATATACCACTTACATCAAGGTCATCTCAACACACATGGGAGACGATACATCAATAATGAATTACATCCGAAGTGTAAACATCCATCTGGAACATAAGAACACCCGATCAACAGCATCCGCCAAAACCCTGCAACAAAGATACATCTGCAACTAAAAAGGGAACCCAACGGGGTGCGAAGCACGTTCCACGCAACCACCCCCATGCTTGGAATAGACAAGGAAGGATCCCCGACCAAGCATGTCTAACAATAACGCAAGACTAACTCTAGACAGACAACTTAACATCACAGACCACCAAGAAACTAAACCACAATAAATCCCAAAAGGCATATTAACAAACACCTCAGAACAAAGCAATAAACCACTTTCCAAAATTACAACTAGTCACAAACACAACATCAATAAAACTCAAGACATTATATCAAAGACTACTTCTAACAAAATCCAATGATAAGACAATAAACCACTTCCAGAGGACATCAATAAATCAACACAAATAGAATGCTAGAGGAGAGTGTCATCACATGGCTTAACATGAATTATCCAGACAACCTATCACAAGGTGCCACCTCCATCTCTACATGGATTCTCCAAACAACCAAGTTAAGGTGGCGCCTCCATTTATGGTTCTCCTAACAGCCTATCTCAAGGTGCCACTTCATAGGGTTACTCATGCGGAGTCGTTAACCTTTCCTGAAGACAAGGAAATGACCTTGCCAACCATGGCCTTCTCGGTCCCCTTTAGTCTATGATAGCACTAACAGGTGGACGAGGCTTCACAATTATCTTATTAATGTTTAATCCCCACCCGTGGTTTATTACTTAGGTTATCACTGATTAATCTAACTCTACGTGGGTTACCCTGATAGCCCCTTTGTGCACCGGCCCCCACTAGAGCCACTCTCTCTAGACACTCAAGCACAAGAATATCCAACTCAATAGGGTCATATCAACAAGAAGACTAGCCAAATCAACTGGATCATTTGCGAGGCATAACCATCTTGCCTTAGCATATGAAACATACCCATAGATGGTACAATCCATGAGAAAACTAAACCATAACCATGGTCAACACATAGGCCAAGCATCAAGAACACGAGATCACCATTACACTTCAGTAAGCCCCACCTCTGGAAATTCCTAAACCATCACTTAAATTCTTATAACTTGATGCATTGACTCTAGGGTTTCCCCACATGACAAGAACCCAAAAAGAAGAAAATCGACATTAATTAAATGAATGACCTCGAGAATAACCTATACATTCACAATGCCACAAAACCATTTCAAAACACAATAAATTTCACCAACTTCCTAAATCAATAACTCGAGAAAGTTCAATTAAATTCAAAGCACATAATCATATTTTTAATTCGCACAATTACACTATAATAGAACAACTTTTAAATTTAGCTAACCAATTTAATTTCAATTGCATAACTTAATTTCAATTTACCCAATTAAACTGTAATATTATGATTTGTAAAAATTGTCTCAAATAAAATCAATAATCACAACATATCAATTTATAAACACATACATATATACATATATTAACATTAATATTAATATAATGTTAAATATATATATATATATAAATAAAAATAAACAATCAAAATCACACATAAACAAAAACGCATTTAATGAAATCGAATGTAATTCTAAATCATACAACAAAATTTCAAATTAAAGCCAAGTCAAAGGAAAACTTCAATGCACATAGTACAAGGTGGAGGCCACTGTACATACAAATGGACTACTGCACGCAGTCCCCACCGAACTATGCCCAGCAGCCTTGGCTGCTATGCGCAGCCGGTGGTGGCTAAGTACAGCTAGCCACCGAGGCCCGTGGGTGGTACGTCAACCCACCCCCCAATAACAAACAACAAAAAAAATAAAATTTATATCTATGCCTATAACATATGCGTCAACGAAAACAAATGCCCATGTTACATTTAAAATATATTTTATTAATTCCCAAATCATACGAAATCATAGAAGGAACTATTAAAATAACACTCAAACTAAATATATAAATATATTTTATTCCACCCTTACAAATACGGAAATTGCAACATAGAAGTACATATATATTTTTATTTTTACTTGATCACATAAAATGTAATTGCACTGTTACACAGTATATATATATATATATATTCATCGAGGGCTAAAAATCAAAAAATATAAATAAATAGGTTTCCAAAAGATACAAAATAAATATGGGATGGAAGTTTATCACACGATACAATGATTCTCTTTTCAAAACAATAATTTTCACCAACAAATTTCATTGAATAAATTTCAAAGGATTTTTCAATAGACTCAAAATAGATTTGACAAGTAAATTCGACCTTCAATTAAAGATGAATTTTATTTCTAAACAATAGTTTTCACTACTAACTTATATTGAAGAATTTTGAAAAGGTTCTAATAAAGTTTTCAACAAAAGATTCAAGGGTTTCATACGAATAAATTTTCAAATCACGGAACTTCTTTTTATAATTTTTTTAAAACACAGCCAATAGATATTGTTCAAAGCACAACTGAAATAATAATAAATAACAAAAGAAAACCTCAAATCTATCTTTTCTTCAACCACAATAATTTTTCCCCGAAAACACTAAACCAAAACTATTTTTCTTTTTACAGATCCCCAAACAACAGAGAAAACTTCTGTGAGTGAATAACTCTCTCCTAAAAATAATAAATAAAAAAAAGAATCAATAAAGCTCTTCTACTTTCTTTTCTCAAAAATCCTCTTTTCTTATTGGTCCTTTTTCTAGCTCTTAAAAGCACAACTTATCTACAATTTTAATTAAAATAATTTATTTTCCTTAAGATATTATCTACACAAGATTTGCTTATTTAATATTAATAAAAAAGATAATATTTAATTATCCTCATCAATATTAATTTTAAATAATTATTTACATTTTCAATTAATTAAATCACTTTTTAATTTACAATATATTTAAATTTAACATTTTTCTAACTCACAATTAAATCAAATAACAATGCAACATTAATTAATTATCTTATCAAATAAAATTAATTAATTAAACACTAACCATAAATTAAATAAATACTCAACAATCAAACTACACAATAACAAAGACAAAACTCCAGTCATGACGCAACAACTCATAACAAAATGACGAACTTGGGATAGGGACACTTCCAAACCTACTCCCTTTTTCAACATTTTTGCCTGTTGGGTTAATTTAATGCTCGCCATGTCCTACCAAAGCAGGTGGAATCGAGACTTATTCTTGCAATCCTGCATCCAAATAATCGTCAAGTAGCACATCCTATTGTGAGAAGGAATTGTAACATAGCAGGGCACTCGTGAACGAGTGATGCTACACTGTCCTCTCACCTAATCTATTCTAGCAATTACAATATCAATGATGAACTAACATTTCTAACTAAATTGATCATAAGATAACATGATTACTTAACTACTGCATCATAACTAATTATTAAACCATTGCATTATAAAATAATACTGAATCCAAATAACATGATCACCATAGAATCATCACATCGACATATAAAACATTAATGAACAACTATTTGAATAAACAATAATCCAATCAACACACAGAGTATCATAAATCTACTAATAATGTCACAAGAAGCAAACAACTAAACTACACATCTGCACACACCAAGTCGGTGAATGAATCGCCAACACAAATCAGTATCATGCTAACACACAAGAGAAACCAATAGTAGCAAATAGTATCAGAAACATGGGGGTATTACACATTTTATAACATAATCTAGTCCATGGGTATTTGTAAATCCTAGCTCAATCTTCCTTAGGGAATCCTTTTATTTTTCCCAACTATAGTATATTTTAATCTAGTGGATAAATTGTATATCACATACCCTCATTGAAGAAGGATTTTTAGATAACTTTGTAATCTTATTAATAACATATCAAAGCACCTCCAACTACAATTTGAAGCTCTATATCTTCCTCACTTAAAGCTAGTTGCACTCGAAGAGAATGCTAAGGAGCTGAATTTCTAACATGTTCAAATGTAAAGAAGTAAATATTTCCTTTTAGAAAGAATTCCAAATCATGGAGACATTCACAATACAAAGCCGATCACTGTGCACATCTAAATATTCCTAAGAATCCAATTTTAATTTCTCACTTTGAGCATCTGTAAGCTTTGTACAATAATTAACGAAAGCCTTCCATCACCGGTAGTTATCACATTAAAATAGTAAGTTGAGACATAACTCAGACATAGTTTTAAAACCATTGATGATGCCTGAACTTCATGATGAATGGACAACATTGAGGATGACATATGAATATCATCATCATCATCTTCAACAACTATAACATTGCTTAACGAAATTTTTTGCATGGTGGTCAATGCTCTTCCCTTGTCTGACTCAAAGTGCCCTAGCCTTAGTTCCAAATCTTGATTTCGCTTTCGAGTTGACCTCCCTATGTTCATGGTGTTCTAGGAAAAAAAGAGTAGTACAACTAAGGAGAAACGTCCTGGCTGCTCTCCTTCCAACCAAATTTCCTGGCTAAAGAGAGAAAAAAATCATTACAATGAGCTGCTAAACTACCAAAATTTTGAGTAAATAGATAAAAAAATAACAATAGAACTTAAATACAAATTGACATTTTGGGGTTTGATTGAGGCATTTTATCAAGAGACTTACTAAACCCGAACATACTTACTGAATAGATCAAGGGATTATCCCATGGGTTCCATCCGATCAAAGGGGATTTGACTTAACAAAAATATGGAGACACTCATACAAGTATGAGCCAGAGTCAGATCCCTCTCAACACAAGAGGAGATGCAGTGAGGTTGCAGTGTGGAATAACTGGCAGTGAAATTGTGGCGTTTAAAACATGGGTTGTAAGAAGCTAAATAATCACATCAAAAGAATAAGCCCCTAGTTTAATCCACTTCAACACAACCATGCTTCCACATGTACCAAGGAAATGACAAAAAAATTATGGTATAAATATTAGAGGTATATTGAAGAAGTTTTATGTGAGAGAAAGATGGAAGATAATTCATCTTATCCAATGTCTTCTCCCCGTGCATCACACCAATTTGATGAGGAAATGGGTGGAGGAAGAAAAGAAAAAAGGAATGATCTTCAAAGAACATAAACATTCACTCCATTAGGTATTTGGCAATCACTGTAAATACTGCAAAAACAACATCAAAGCAAATAGTCCTACGCTAGAACAAGACCTAACTACAAGGTGTAAGCCATAAAAAGGGATTGCTAGAAAACTTCAAATTATATAAAGATAAGAATAAAATCAAGAAATAACAATCAAGACAATATTTCAAATATAATACCATAGAACAAACCGTTTGCCTCTCAAATAGACCATATTTATTGTCATAATGATTATGTCCAACATTTAGGAAACATGCTACTCATGTTAATCTGATTTATATAAATATAATTTGTAAAACAAAGCTCAACACCCTTTAAAATCCTAGGTAACAGCAAGAGACATGAAAAAAATAGCCCATTTTACAATCAAACACCAAAAAAATAAAATAATAGAATGGCAGCAAATTGCATACCCTAATCAAAATGATCTATCTCCAACCACATGCACTTAAAATGCTAGTTTCTAGTTCCAACTATTTGGTCTATATTAACAATGGCAAACAACAAAGAACTAAAAACTCAATCCCAGGAAATGCTAGACAATGAAAAGCCAATTCAGGTTCCTGACCAAACAAAAACCCATCCAAGAATTTTCAAGCCTTGACAAGATTCACAAAAACAAACGTATTTCTACGATCTAAACAAAACCCATTTCAACAGGCCTCAAAGCAATCCAATCCCCCGAGCGAAAAAGTCATCATGAGTGATATAAAAAATTAAAAAGCAAAAAAAAAACCTAGGGTTTGATTTTAAAAGTACAAGTCAACCCCACAAAAATGCTACTAAAGCATAAATAGAATAAAGCCCAAAGATCCGACTAACCTGCATACTATGGCCACTCTAGATCACCAAATTCTACACAAAAAAAGGCTTGTAGAAACCTAGCTTATTATACCCTCAAATATGCATCAAAATTGATGAAAAGAGGGCTCAAATGTCATGTTTTCAGTACGCAAATTTAACAATCCCTATGCAAATGTTGTCAAAAAATTCTCCAGGTTTGGTTTGGGCACTTCTTAGTCAGAGAGCTTTTCCCCTAAATTAGTCATTACATGGTGGAACTTGGTGGCAGAGATGAAGCTGTTGTAATCCTTGTCGAACACATGGAAAGCCTCCACTGCTCGTTGTTGGTGTTGCTGAGGGAAAGTACATCTCTTCCAGGCATCGCTTCGACACCATCCTCATTAACGCCTAA
Organism: Sequoia sempervirens; assembly: GCA_007258455.2. NCBI lineage: Eukaryota > Viridiplantae > Streptophyta > Pinopsida > Cupressales > Cupressaceae > Sequoia > Sequoia sempervirens. The sequence continues at coordinate 50,870 of VDFB02120391.1, read as the reverse complement.
CCCATACCTATGCAATAATGAACCACCAAACGAGCATTTTTTGTAGTAGACTGTACATCATACGTCGGGAATTCCATCGGAATAGTCCACCGGCATTAGACAGTAGACGATTCTGGTGGATTTCCCACCTATAATAGCTTATCGGCTAATAAAAAGAATTTTGGGAAGTTCTATTATATCAATTTTAGTTTATTATTATTGATACTAAAAAATTTAAAATAATTTTATTTAGAAATTTACGTCTTGACTTTACAAAAAATAAATATTTATTTAGAGTGAAAAATATTAACTTTTCATTTATTCCAAGACAATAATAATTATTTAATATTTCTCATTACAATAATATTTCTCTAAAAGATAAATACTAATAATAAATATTAATAACAATCATAATACTATTTAAAATAATAAATTAATTTAAATAATTTTAAAATTTGATTTTATTCTTAGTAAAAAATATTAAACATTATTATAATTAAAATTTTGATTTTTTACATTGGTAGTTAAAATAATATTAACTATTAAAATTTAATTAATAAATAAATTACTTAACTTAAAAAAGTAATAATATCCAATTATATGATCCATTTCCTGGCATGCCAAAATATAAAGATTTCAAATCTTTTATTAATATTATAAAAAATATATCTAATCATTTTTAATAATAATAAAAAATTAAATGGATGGAAGATGTACAAAGACATTCACATGTTTTCTAAACTTCTTAATTTTATGCTCCTTATGAGGGACCTACAAAAGATTAATGAAGACAAAATAGTCACTATTGCTTTAATCTTTCAAAATGAAAATGGAGCTTAGGAAACCATTTACCTATCTTCAAGTAAAAAAAATCTAACCTCCCAACATCATACTGATCAATAGAATAGTTATTGATTTCTTTCAAACAAGCTATATTGTTTTTTTGAAGTCCAATAAATCTTAAAAAATATAAAAATTCTAAATAGGCCATTAAAAAACCTAGGAATAATTTGTAATTATGAAATATAGGTACTATTGGTTGCAAATTGATTAATAATTGAAACGTGAGAATTTAAAATTTGTTAATAGTTTGAACTTATAATATAATTTGAATCACCACATTTTAAAAAACAAATTATTATAATAAAAAAAATTAACTAAAAAATTCACTACAAAATAGTTATGTTTTAAAAAGTTAGAAATGAAATTAATGATGAGGTGGGACTATTGTGTAAGAAGAACAAATGATTAAGTTATGGCTTTTGTTGTTATAAATTTAGTTCTAATATATTAAATTATATTTTAGATGGTATATGTGTTACATATATATTGTATATATATTATAATATTATAATGATGTTAAAATTATATATTAGATATTATATATGTTACATATGTATTATATAATGTATATATTATAATATTATAATATGTTGTTAAATTAATAATATAATATATTAAAAAATATATTATTTATTTGAATTTGTTATTAGATTATTTTATATATTTGAATTTAATAGAATGGAAGATATAAAAATAGATAAACTAAGTTAAATCATTTATATTGGTAACATCAAAGACAAAAATAAGAGAAAATATGTTATTGAAAATTTTAGAAAAATGAAAAATATGCTACTTATAACACTTTTTTCATGAAGTTACTATTTAAATTTCAAATAAAAACATAAATATTAAAATATATAACATAAATTTTAATTTATCTTAAAATATAAAAAATCTAATTAAAATGTGGTAATTTATTTTTTAGAGTTTAGACTTAGATTTCTATTTTCCCCTATTTTTATTATTTTGATCTTGCATGCTTACATTAACCATAATTCATTGATACAAGAAAAATATAGGATAGATAATATTTTTTTTATTTTGATTAATGAAAAAAGATAAGTATTAAAGATTGAATAAATTAAAAATTATAATAAAAGATTGATTCAAGAAGAAAATTATTAAAATTAAAATTATTTATGTTAATAATTAAAATATAAGATAATAAAAAAATTAAATGGGTTGAGAAAAGTTTCACTTGATCAAATTTTTAAACTTAATTATTATAGTGGATGTCTTAAACAATTATTCTTTTGGAAATATCAAAACTAAGAATGAAACCAACATAAAATTTTAATAAAATATATTTCAGTAAGATGATATGTACACTAAGTTAAAGCATTTATATTGCTAGTCAAATGGTATGTAGGGAAAATGAAAACTAAGAGATAAAAGGTCTTGCTTGGTAAAATTGGAAAACATGATTATTACTGTAGTACCCCTCCATTTATGCTTATGTTTTTTGCCGTTATGTTTTCACACTATTAGACTATGATACTTTGTTTGGATATTTTGATCACTGGTTTTGAGCAATAGGGGATTTATTCTGTGACATGATGAGACACTGTATGGTGATTACTGATTTTAGACATGCTTTGAGATAGTGTAGATGTTTACTTTCACATGATTATTGGTGTGGAGAATGGAATGGCATCACTCGCTTGTGAGTGCCCTATGATATCCGTGATTTTCTCTGCATGGTGTGCCTGTACAGTGGTTTATATATATATATATATATATATGCATGTTATTGCTTGGTTGCAGAAATTGTAGGTACGTGACACTGACTCCACCTGGGTACTCAGGTCTGAGCGTGTCAAGACTCAACAGATACGTTGATTGGGAGATAGTAATTTGGTTCACCCTAGTTTAGTCTATAACCCGGTCACTGTACATTGTTAGTTTTAGTTTGTGTCATGGTTGTCTTGTCATTTTCTATTTGGATAAATTGTTTGAAAGGTAAATTTGGTTAATTTTAATGTTAGTTTATTGTGCTTTAAATTATTGTTATTTAAATTATTATTTTTTAAATGTTGAAGAATTAGTTGCATGTTATTTAATTAATTAATTAGCTTATTTGGTTAAATGGTTTGATCTTAAAAGATTAAACTTATTTAATTAAATAAATTAAATTATTTAAGTGTGTGAATAGTTTTATTTGAAATTAAATTAATTTGTGGTGTAATTTTTATTAACAAATAAATCTTGCATTAGAAAATTGTAAATTTTAAAATAAAATAAATTAATTAATTAAAGCCATGCAATTTGAAATAGGCAAGATTGCCGAGAAGTGGTGGAGAAGATATTTTGCAATCATTTCTCAACATGTGTGCCAGTGCATTTATTGATTATGGTTGAGGAAATTTGTTTACGAAGGTAAAATTGGATCTAGGAAATCACAGAGGTTATGCTATTATTCACAGGAAAATATTTTGGTGCTCTGTAAAATTCTCTGTATATGTTTATTTTGGTATATTATTGAAAATTTGTGGAAATCTCTAGTTGCTATTTGGGCTTTGGTTCTCGGGAAGGAATTAGAAGCTATAGGCAACAGAGGCCACATAGGCTCTCTTCACCAGATAGCAAAGGAAATCAGGTACTTTTCTTGTAGATTTTATTTTATGGGTTTTTGAAAGGGAATGCTTCTATAAAGAAAATTAGTTTAATTTAAATCCCTATTTTTCATGCACAAAGATTATTTACTATATTTTGTCATGTGAAATTTTGATGGCTTCAGAAAGCTTCTGTAGAATTCTCTCTCTAGGAAGTATTTAAAATTTGTGGGGAAAATATTTGTTGAAAGAGAAAATTAAACCTCTGTGTAAATTACGTTTTGAATGGAAAAATTGTGCTTATTCTCCTTTGAAATCCCTGTTGAATTTTTTTATAAAATTCCCTATTTCCCTTTGAAAAAATCCTTTGAACTTCTGTAGAGTTTTCTAAAAACCCTCTAAAATTTTCTAGAAAACCCTCAAGAATTGTTTAAATAAATATATATGTTTATATATATGTATATATATAACATATATATATTATACTGATAAATTGAATTGTGAAAGAAGCTTTTTTTTATTAAACATATGAAAATTTAATTGTGAATTAGCCGTACAGAATTAAATTTGCAGGTGAAATTCGTCATTGTTTCGGTTTAAAAAAAAATTGATGTCGCCGTACTGGCGAATGCATTTTTTTTAAAAAAACTTAATGACTTTGTGTAGTAGCCCTCCATTCTCACCTGGGATGTGTAGGTAGTCTGGCTAAGGAATCGGAAGAGGAAGATAGGACAAGGGATTTTAATGGTATTTTATATGTTGAGATTTAATTAATTAAATAAGGGTAATATTATTTATTAAAATATTAGATTAAATTGTATTTAAATTTTTAAATGTTTTATTTATGTTTTTAAAAGTCATGAGTTTATTAAATGTTAATTAAATATTAAATTGTGTTTATTATTTTAATTAATTATCTTGTTGAGGATAATTGTTAGAATAAATTATATAAATTAATTAGACAATGTGCTTTGTAAGTAAAAGTTGTAAAAAGCGGAAATTAAAACAAAAAAATATTGAAAATAGAAAAATAAATAAATAAAAGAATGAAAAAGATGAAAGAACGAATGGGAATTGAGATTTAACGAAAAACTTGCTTTTTAAAATATAATTTCTTTTAATTATGATTTTTAGAGCTTTTGGAAAAAAGGGGGGGTAATATCTGTTATTTGGAATGGAAATTTTGGGAGTGGTGACACACACAGAGGTTTTCATGGAGACAGAGTTTTCACAAGTAGAAGGGTTTTTGAGTTTTTTTTTGGGGAAAAAAATAGTTCTTTCATTCTTTGGCATTAAATTGGGAAGGGTTTCAAAATAAAGGATGGGATTCGTATTCGGGCACAAAATTCTGGAAAGATAGATTCAAGCAGGAACTGAAGCTCATTGTAGAGGTCATCAAAATCAAACAGGCATCATCAGATTCTCAAGAGCGCAGGACTCCAGGTTCCCTTCTCCACCTTTCATTTCTCTGAATCTGCAACAGAAATAGGAAATTATGTCTTGGATGAATCTGTGTTGGAAAATAAACATCTAGAGTTTTAGTTAAATATAATTAGATTAATTGGTGAAAGGAAAATGAAACCTTAGAAAAGAGAAATTAGTGAAAAGTGAAAGTTACTGTAGATATTAAATAAAGATTGTCTGTAAAAATTTGTTCTGTGAATATTCGTTTAATCTGGCACTTGAGGAAATAATATTGTGGTTCTCAAGGTAAACTATGCTTTAAATTAATTTGGTTGTTCGTTTGAAAATATATTTATATATGTACATATGTGTGAAGTATATATTTAATTCCTGCCTATTGCTGTACCTTTGTTTTATATATTGATTCATAGGTTTAAATATAAATTATATATATGTATATTATTTACATATTAAATTTCATATTAAATATACCTTACTGGCTTTTGGTAGTTTGTATTTTATTTAAATTTCTTTTGAAAATTTTGGCGTCCGTACCTGTTAGTATGGACGAACTTTTAAATTCGTATAAAAACAAAATATATATAAAAAAATTTATGAACGAAATTTCATTAGAAAAATTTATGGATTTAAAATTTATTAGGGAGGGAGAAGGGACGGCAGTGCCGTACCCTTCCCCCTACCCATAGGGAGGCTGCAGAGTGCACAGTAGTTCGTATGGACTGCTGCGTACAGCAGGCCGTGGGGACTACTGCGCAGTCCCCATACAACTGTGTTTGTTTTTTTCTAAAAAAAGAAAATTTTATTTGTTTTTTTTCTTTTTAATTTAATTTAATTTAATTTTAATCTGTTTTATGTGTATTTGTTATATATATACTATTAGATGTTGATTAAATTAATGCACGATTTGAATGGATTTTTTTATAGTTGTTATAATTTATAATTAATATATATATATATATATATGATAGTGAATAGAGACAATTTTTATAATAATGGGATGAATGCATAATTTTAATTTATGTTTATTTTAATTTGTATATAGGAAAAAGATTTTATTATGTTGAAATGAAATAATTTTACAGTATAATAGGATACAATATGTTTATTTATATATACAAATGTGTATATGCTTTTGGTAAGAAATTTTATAATATGTTATATATGCATAAATTTTGAATATAAGTTGATAAAATATTTTGTTATTAAATGTTTTAATTTTAAGAAATAAATTATGAGATTTTTTTTATACTTAAAATGTAATTATAATTATTAATAATTTCATAAATAGAGTTAGTGAATTATTAACAAGGTTGGTAAAATAGTAAGGTGCTATTATCTATTAAATAATTTAGCCTTCAATTCTTTCATGACTTTAAATAGTAAATTGTTACAATGGTGGTTAAATCATTAATGGTTTCTTTAATCAATCTTACTAAGTATTATTATTTTGTTTATTTATTGGTGATAATTTTATCATTCAATTTTTTCAAAGAAAAAGGGGAGGAAAGGTTGGTTTTAATAAATTATAGTTAAATATTAATATTTTTAATAATTTCCTTCAATGGGGTTGTTGAAATGTTTTGTTTATTTCTTGGAAGAGGATACTTTTGATAACTATCCTCAATGTTGAATAATGTTACTATTGCAACCATGTATTGAATTAGTGTATTGGTGGGATTGTAGCCTATTTATGAAATTAGACAGTTAGAAATATAAGTTCATATTGTAATGAAAATTAAATAAATAATGGTAATGTAATCAAGGGGGAAATTTGCTTAATATCTCAATATTAAATATGAGTGGCGTTGTATTCTTTTGTAAATTATTTAATAGTTGAAGCACCAAATTTTGAGAACACTTGTGTTTGTTGTCATGATTGATTTTAATATTGGAGTAGACTATATTTATTTTATTTTTGCAAGAATATGCTTACCCAGTTCTTCAGTCTTCGGCTTCACCTAAGTGGGTGGCAACCGCCTAAGAAAGTGTCTAGGGTGATGGACCCTAGAAAGGGTTGCATACCCACTCTTATAGTATGTAATTTTGTATGGGTCACATAATGCTTACGTATAGAGGTTTGAGTTTAGCGTGTATTTGCGGTGTTGTGTTACTTTGTGTTTGGGTAGATTCCTCCTTGAATGTCTTATGAGTGAACCCTTGGTTGGTCAGTCAATGAGTTGGAGCAGCTCAAGTTGTCAAACTATGGTGCCTCTACGAATTATATACGTAGGCAAGGCCATCGAGTGATGAGCTCCCGAGGCATTAGGTCGGGCCCTAGGACTGTTCTTCAAAGTCTTGTTGAGTCTTGTCGTTTATTTCCGGTAACGTAAAAACTACCATTGATATATATATAGCTTCTCTTAGTGATCATGCGCTAACTATCTTTGATCTGATGTGTGTGTCAAGTCATGTAGATCTTGCAGGTATAGGCATTGGGAGCAAGGACTTGTCAATACAACGGAATGTAAGAGGTATGTTAAGCTGACCTAAGTGGGCTCTATTGCCAAAGTCAGTAAATCACTTCTATCTTTTCTTGTAGCTTGTGTGATCATTGAATATAGCTATAAGTAGTGAATTGTGTTGTTGTTATCTTTGTTTCGTTGTTAGTTGTTTGTGAAGTAACCTTGTGTGCCCCAGAGAACTAAGTGTATTAATGTAATGTGTTATATGTTTATGGTTAATGTTTCTTGTATGCTCAATTGTAATGTTTAAAAAAAAAAAAAAAAATTGTTTGCTTTGTCTGTGTTCTCTGGGTTGCATGACGGGCGTTACAACTTGGTATCAGAGCAAAGGTTCTAACACTGGGCACTCTGGTTTCATATGAGCCCATTATGTTGTCCGGTTTATATATTCTATCTAGAAGAAAAGTTAGTCTACATATGCATATGTTATGAAGGCAAAAATGTTATACTGAATGAATAGAGGTGAATGTGAATTTATTAATTGGAGTTGTTAAGTGATCTTAGTAATCATGATATTGGCTTGTAGCATCATGAGATATATGGAAAATAGTACTTATGGAATGTGATCTTTTGAAGAGTAATAGAGTTGTGCATTTAATTGTAACCCCTGTAAATGTGAGAAGCCAGTAACTGTGCATTGATTGAGTGTTGTGAGTACCCTGTGCTTGCTTTGTGTGCCATGCGATGGTGATACTATGTACCCATCCATGGGGAAACTGTTGTTTTTCTTGGTGTGGAAATAACCATACCATTCATGTGTCGCATGTCTGTTACCTGATTGAGGGCCAACCCACTTGTGGTTGAAAATCTATACATATAAGAGTAGCCAAAAGCTAGTTTCATGGATTCTTTTCTTTTGGTTCTCTAGTCCCTCAATCTGTGAAGGGGTAGTAGCAGCTACAAAGTTCCTTGGGTGGAGTGTGTAGCGTACGCATATTGCGACACAGAGTATTCTTAGCTCAACCGATCCCGAGGAAACGTACTCACTACTTTCCCTTATGATGGATCAGGATGCTTGATTCATATGTGCTAGCCTAAACCCCATAGTTTTGAGTATAGCAGCATTGGTTGTTAGTATTGGTCTGGCCGTCCATAGGGACGTTGAGCTGACATTAGCGAGTGAACCTCATCCATATGAGAGGTGAAGCTCGAGTAGCCCCATATTGATATGCCCATATATGTATTGCATACACCATATTTGCACATGTTCCGACATGATGCAATGGATACGATGCCACACCCCACTGATGTTCCGACACAGTGTTGGTGATGATGCTGTGTTGTTGATGGTAGCAAGCTGGGCTCGAGGACACGATGCCACGTGCTTAGACACGTGAAGGTGCACTATGAGATGTGCTATGATAGCCTACTTGTGTGATGAGCGTAATGGGGCCTCACACATTTGTAGAGGGATACTCATGTTTGCTTTCGACAGTGTTTGGGTTGGTTAGCATATGGGTAGGTCCTAGCCATGTATACCTCTGGCGACGACAAGTACCTAAGTGTGCCTTTTCCATGAGGTATCGCTATGCGGGGTGTGTCTAGCGCGTGCCTACTTCCGCGGAGCCACAGACACACTGCCATGCGGCATACGACCAGTGCATGCCTTCTCTGGCTGGTGTATGACCATGCCGCACTGAGATGCGATGTAGGATGGAGGCCGAGGTGCACATCCTATGCGGGCAACCAAGGAGTGCATGGGCCACTTGGTTAGTCCATGTCGCGTGACGACGCGAGGCAGGGTGTAGCCGAGGAGCACACTCTGGGTCATGTGGATGGCGTGCTCACTCCGCACCACATGGGGGCTATTGTATAGCCGGACGTTGTTCCCTCCTTCCTCGTTTGGTGGCTAGTATCTAGTCATGCAGTGTTGTATAGTGCAATTTCTAAGATTGTGAACTTTCTTTATGATTATTGATGATTTTCTAGTGATTGTGAAAGCTGACACTTTGTTATATTTGATTGTGATGGTTTAGCCACACCTTGTGATTTTATTTGTTCGTAGCCCTCGTGGTTACATTTGATTTAGTGTTGAAATTGTGCACATTTATTTCTTTATTGTTGAAATTGAAATTTTGTTTTCTTTTAATTATGACTTTGGTGGCTAAACTAATTTATCCTTATTGTTTTCGAGGTCGGCTATGTGTTGTATTGTGATTCCTCTCCAAGGACATGTGAGGCGGACTTGGTGAGTGTATACGAGGAAGTAGACGCAGGGAACCTTGAGGATGGGGGTATGTGAGGCTATTTCATAGCTAGGACCCACTACCCACCTATGTGTGATGACAATCTTTTGGAGGCTAACCACCTTGTACAACAAGAGATGGGTCATAGTGGTCTTGTTTGGATGGTCTCGCCATGTGTGTGTGGCCTAACACCATCAAGCCACTGAGTGTGAGGTATGGATTATGTGAGATGGATATTGGCTCTTGGCTCATGGATTATGTATCATGGATTAGTATGCTGCTTTCCAGCGTCCAGATGGACCCTTGTGTAGCCTCGTTATGTGGTTCCCGGTGCTGTTCGACTGTGTATGTATGTGTTAGAAGAATATTTCTTATATTTTGTGCCTATTAATGTAAAAGTGGGATAACCACACTATCTTAAATGTGGGTATATTGTGACTCTGTGGTATAAATGGATTGGATATTATTGAGAATCGTATATTTGTGACTTAAAATATGTTACTGAAAACATGATATGGTGTGTATTTTGTTAATTTCAAGTAATCATTTGATGTGTTTTACTTCTATGATATTTTGGAGATGTTCGTTGTGTAAATGGAAAATTGAGTAATAGGAGTACTTGCTTTGTTACTAATGCCGAAACCAAGTATGTTATTGTAAGAGATGTAAGGGTTTATAAATAAAAGTAGTTAAGAAGATATTATTTTCAAATGTGAAGCCGAATAGTGATTTTAATTATAATGATTCAGAAAGAGGGTGTACATCAATTATAGATTAGAGAAATTTTGGTACTAATGTGGTTATGTTTCAATTTTGAGCCATGTGACTTCCAGGAGTAAGTCGAGTTTTAGGGGGGGAGGATGTAGTACCCCTCCATTCTCACCTGGGATGTGTAGGTAGTCTGGCTAAGGAATCGGAAGAGGAAGATAGGACAAGGGCTTTTAATGGTATTTTATATGTTGAGATTTAATTAACTAAATAAGGGTAATATTATTTATTAAAATATTAGATTAAATTGTATTTAAATTTTTAAATGTTTTATTTATGTTTTTAAAAGTCATGAGTTTATTAAATGTTAATTAAATATTAAATTGTGTTTATTATTTTAATTAATTATCTTGTTGAGGATAATTGTTAGAATAAATTATATAAATTAATTAGACAATGTGCTTTGTAAGTAAAAGTTGTAAAAAGTGGAAATTAAAACAAAAAAATATTGAAAATAGAAAAATAAATAAATAAAAGAATGAAAAAGATGAAAGAACGAATGGGAATTGAGATTTAACGAAAAACTTGCTTTTTAAAATATAATTTCTTTTAATTATGATTTTTAGAGCTTTTGGAAAAAAGGGGGGGTAATATCTGTTATTTGGAATGGAAATTTTGGGAGTGGTGACACACATAGAGGTTTTCATGGAGACAGAGTTTTCACAAGTAGAAGGGTTTTTGAGTTTTTTTTGGGGAAAAAAATAGTTCTTTCATTCTCTGGCATTAAATTGGGAAGGGTTTCAAAATAAAGGATGGGATTCGTATTCGGGCACAAAATTTTGGAGAGACAGATTCAAGCAAGAACTGAAGCTCGTTGTAGAGGTAATCAAAATCAAACAGGCATCATCAGATTCTCGAGAGCGTAGGACTCCAGGTTCCCTTCTCCACCTTTCATTTCTCTAAATCTGCAACAGAAATAGGAAATTATGTCTTGGATGAATCTGTGTTGCAAAATAAACATCTAGAGTTTTAGTTAAATATAATTAGATTAATTGGTGAAAGGAAAATGAAACCTTAGAAAAGAGAAATTAGTGAAAAGTGAAAGTTACTGTAGATATTAAATAAAGATTGTCTGTAAAAATTTGTTCTGTGAATATTCGTTTAATCTAACACTTGAGGAAATAATATTGTGGTTCTCAAAGTAAACTATGCTTTAAATTAATTTGGTTGTTCGTTTGAAAATATATTTATATATGTACATATGTGTGAAGTATATATTTAATTCCTGCCTATTGCTGTACCTTTGTTTTATATATTGATTCATAGGTTTAAATATAAATTATATATATGTATATTATTTACATATTAAATTTCATATTAAATATACCTTACTGGCTTTTGGTAGTTTGTATTTTATTTAAATTTCTTTTGAAAATTTTGGCGTCCGTACCTGTTAGTATGGACGAACTTTTAAATTCGTATAAAAACAAAATATATATAAAAAAATTTATGAACGAAATTTCATTAGAAAAATTTATGGATTTAAAATTTATTAGGGAGGGAGAAGGGACGGCAGTGCTTCCCCCCATATAGGTCTGCAGAGTGCACAGTAGTTCGTATGGATGCTGCGTACAGCAGCCATGGGGACTACTGCCCCATACACTGTGTTTGTTTTTTTCTAAAAAAAGAAAATTTTATTTGTTTTTTTTCTTTTTAATTTAATTTAATTTAATTTTAATCTGTTTTATGTGTATTTGTTATATATATACTATTAGATGTTGATTAAATTAATGCACGATTTGAATGGATTTTTTATAGTTGTTATAATTTATAATTATATATATATATATATATATATATATATATATATATATATATATATATATATATATATATATATATATATATATATATATATATATATATATATATATATATGATAGTGAATAGAGACAATTTTTATAATAATGGGATGAATGCATAATTTTAATTTATGTTTATTTTAATTTGTATATAGGAAAAAGATTTTATTATGTTGAAATGAAATAATTTTACAGTATAATAGGATACAATATGTTTATTTATATATACAAATGTGTATATGCTTTTGGTAAGAAATTTTATAATATGTTATATATGCATAAATTTTGAATATAAGTTGATAAAATATTTTGTTATTAAATGTTTTAATTTTAAGAAATAAATTATGAGATTTTTTTTATACTTAAAATGTAATTATAATTATTTATAATTTCATAAATAGAGTTAGTGAATTATTAACAAGGTTGGTAAAATAGTAAGGTGCTATTATCTATTAAATAATTTAGCCTTCAATTCTTTCATGACTTTAAATAGTAAATTGTTACAATGGTGGTTAAATCATTAATGGTTTCTTTAATCAATCTTACTAAGTATTATTATTTTGTTTATTTATTGGTGATAATTTTATCATTCAATTTTTTCAAAGAAAAAGGGGAGGAAAGGTTGGTTTTAATAAATTATAGTTAAATATTAATATTTTTAATAATTTCCTTCAATGGGGTTGTTGAAATGTTTTGTTTATTTCTTGGAAGAGGATACTTTTGATAACTATCCTCAATGTTGAATAATGTTACTATTGCAACCATGTATTGAATTAGTGTATTGGTGGGATTGTAGCCTATTTATGAAATTAGACAGTTAGAAATATAAGTTCATATTGTAATGAAAATTAAATAAATAATGGTAATGTAATCAAGGGGGAAATTTGCTTAATATCTCAATATTAAATATGAGTGGCGTTGTATTCTTTTGTAAATTATTTAATAGTTGAAGCACCAAATTTTGAGAACACTTGTGTTTGTTGTCATGATTGATTTCAATATTGGAGTAGACTATATTTATTTTATTTTTGCAAGAATATGCTTACCCAGTTCTTCAGTCTTCGGCTTCACCTAAGTGGGTGGCAGCCGCCTAAGAAAGTGTCTAGGGTGATGGACCCTAGAAAGGGTTGCATACCCACTCTTATAGTATGTAATTTTGTATGGGTCACATAATGCTTACGTATAGAGGTTTGAGTTTAGCGTGTATTTGCGGTGTTGTGTTACTTTGTGTTTGGGTAGATTCCTCCTTGAATGTCTTATGAGTGAACCCTTGGTTGGTCAGTCAATGAGTTGGAGCAGCTCAAGTTGTCGAACTATGGTGCCTCTGCGAATTATATACATAGGCAAGGCCATCGAGTGATGAGCTCCCGAGGCATTAGGTCGGGCCCTAGGACTGTTCTTCAGAGTCTTGTTGAGTCTTATCATTTATTTCTGGTAACGTAAAAACTACCATTGATATATATATAGTTTCTCTTAGTGATCATGCGCTAACTATCTTTGATCTGATGTGTGTGTCAAGTCATGTAGATCTTGTAGGTATAGGCATTGGGAGCAAGGACTTGTCAATACAACAGAATGTAAGAGGTATGTTAAGCTGACCTAAGTGGGCTCTATTGCCATAGTCAGTAAATCACTTCTATCTTTTCTTGTAGCTTGTGTGATCATTGAATATAGCTATAAGTAGTGAATTGTGTTGTTGTTATCTTTGTTTCGTTGTTAGTTGTTTGTGAAGTAACCTTGTGTGCCCCAGAGAACTAAGTGTATTAATGTAATGTGTTATATGTTTATGGTTAATGTTTCTTGTATGCTCAATTGTAATGTTTTAAAAAAAGAAAAAAAATTGTTTGCTTTGTCTGTGTTCTCTGGGTTGCATGACGGGCGTTACACTTTGGGGAGGGCTGAAACCGTCCCAGCCAGTGGCTGTTGGGCGCAGCCCTGGTATGGGCCGTGACCTCCTCATAGGGAGGCCGAGGCCGCGCTACAGGCACACAATGTTATATTTCAGTTTTATTTTAATTTCAATGTAAATTTTATATATGCGAATTAAATTCGATTTATAATTTATTGTTATAATATATGTATATGTATATGTATATGTATATATATATATATGTGAATATGAATGTTTATATAAATTGATATGAATTAATATAATTAATTATTTATATATATATGAGTATATATATATAATTATATTTATTATTTTTAAAAAATAATTTTGATATTTTAAAAGAAATTGTATGTAAATTTTGAATAGTATGTTTATATATTTGTAAAAATTAAGAAAGTTAAATTAGAATAAAATGATGCAATTTTCTTTGATGTATGAGAAGTAAATTATGAATTAGTTGACTTATATCTTGTTAATTTTGAATGTTTTGACTGGATTTAGTAAATCCAAATAGTAGATGATAGTTTTTCCCGATTTGCTTCAAAATTGTGTTTTCTTTTAAATGGGAAAATTGGGCAAGTCTTAAATGAACAAGTCTTCTAGACAAGTTGGAGAACATGGGGAAATTTGTTTGTTTTAATTGAATTTTTGTGTTGGATAAGGATGTGAACATGGTATTGTATGGTGTTTAGACATTTGTGTTTGTGAACATAGACTTGATGTTTATTATGAAAGTGTAGGAAATTTTATGTTGTAATATGTACACCATGTCTACACTAGTCAATAAAACTTAGATTCCTTTGTTATGTTTAGGGGAGTGGCTTTTTGTAAGGGCCGACACACAAAGTGGTGTCAGGGTAACTTACAAAGAGTTAGTAAGTCAGTGATAACTAAATGACACAATAGATAGATTAAAACTCTTAATAAGATGTTATGCTTCACTTATAGACTCTTGAGCTACTTCAGTCTTGAGTATAAGATGAGAAGGCCTGGAATGGCAAATCGGTGTCTTGTTTCTTCAAAAGACATTCGATTCTGCAATGATTTGCAATGGGGCCGGGTTTCATAAGAGGTAACCAGGGTAACCCATGTTGGGGGTCAGAACCTAGGAAGAAAACACCAAGGTAACATTTGCAGTATTGTGATGACACTCCACCTAAAGTAACAGTTAACTTTACGTATGTAGTACATTCAATTGTCAAAATTTTTTTGGAAGCAATGTAACCATTAGTTTGTTATGTACTAGTGTCTAGGGTTAGTAGATTATGTCTAGGTAACCATATTACTATCTTCTAGCACGGGGGGTGGACCTACGGGTACCACATGGTTGGGTAGAACGTGCACCTTACTCCGTTGGGTCCCCAGTTTTGTAATCATGGCATCGAGAGCTTCATGGATGGAGAGCTCGCACTTGGAAACTTATGTGTACTTCATTGTAGTTTGTAAATCTTGTATTTGAAAACTTCCCTCAATTGTATATGAGGTGAATAATGTAAATGTAATTGTAATTATTATTGAACTACCTCATCAGATGAATGAGTATTTTATATTTTATCAAATGCAATGAATGAAACAAATTTATACTTTATGCTATCTTGAATGGAGTTTTAAATTGTAGTACCCCTCCGTTTATGCTTATGCTTTTAGTTGATACTTTTTCATACTATTATACCTATGATGTTTTGTTGGATATTTTGATCGCTGGTTTTGAGTGATGGTGGATTATTCTATGACATGATGATAATTGTTTGGTGATTATTGTTTTCAGACATAATATGATTTAGTGTAGATGTTTACTTTTAGTTGTTTATTGATATGTATATATTTATGATGGACTAACAACATTTATTTCATCAGTTTTATGTGAAGTGTATTGGTGTGGAGAATAGAATCGCATCACTCACTTGCGAGTGCCCTGTGATATCTGTGATTTTCTCCGCACGGTGTGTCTGTTTAATGATTTATATATATATGTATGCATGTTATTTGTTTGGTTGTAGGATTTGCAGGTACATGACACCAACTCCACCTATGTAATCAGGTCTGAGTATGTCAAGACTCAACAGAAATGTTGATTGGGAGATAGTAGTCTGGTTTACCCTAGCCTAGTCTTTAATCCTGGTCATAGTACTTTATTTGTTTTCAGTTGTGAGTCATAGGTTGTATTATATTTTCGGTTGGTTAAATTATTTTGAAAAGGTAAATTTGCTTATGTTTTAATGTTAGTTATTGTGTTTTAATTATTGATATTTAATTAATGATTAAATGTAGTAGAAATTACTTGTTTAATAATTTAATTCATTAATTAGCTTATTTAGATTTTTTGTTATTTACCAGGATTTTTTTTTTAAATGTTGAAACTTTGGAACAGTATCACAAGGGAAGGCCGTGGGTTTGCCCCACAGTCGTCCCATATGGGAGCGACGACTGTGAGACAGCCGATGCTGCCCTTACAAGTAGCGACGACAGTCTCACCACCGCCTTCCCATACAGGTAGGCTATAAAGGTTGTGAGATAGTCGACGCTGCCCTTACAGGCAGCGGCGACAGTCTCACCGCCGCCTTCCCATACAGTCTCTACTCTGTAATTGTTGTTAAAAACCCTTGACTAACAGGAAACGGGTGTTTGAAAACCTATGTTTGACCTTTTGATTTAAAAAAAAATTAATCTTCGGTGAAATCCGAATTAGGGTATTTTAATTATTTAGTAATACATTATATATATATATATATATATATATATATATATATATATATTATATATATATATATGTAATATACATGCATAATATATATAAATATATATAATATATGTATAAATGTATGTGTGTATATATATATATGTATATATATATATATATACATACATACATTATGTATAAATTTCTCCTTGTTATAATGAATAGTTAATTTAAAGAATTATGTGGAAAAGAATAATTGGGTAAATGAGAAATTAGGTTTATTGTTATTTACATGGGCATGCATGTTTTGAATTTGATGAGTTAATTGGTCTAGTTTGTAGAGAATTCTTATGTTGTTAAAGAATTATTAGAATTAAACACTTCCTTTATCCTAATTGTCTGATTTGGATTTAATTTATCCCAAAAATTTAGACTTATATTTGTTTTCAGATGTCTTATTTTTATTTAAAAGGGGGGGAAGAGAATTTTATTTTCACATGATTTTAAGTCTTCCAGTATCAGTCTTTTATGAGGGTGAAATTAATTTTGAATTCATGTGATTGAATAAGCTTAGGGTAGTGCACTTGATATGCTGATTGGATTGTAATGTACATTGTGTTAAATTTGGTATTATATGTAGTATTGTGCACTTGTCTACCCTAGTTAGTGAATCTAGAATTCCCATGTTATGTTTAGGGGAGTGGCTATTTGCAAGGGTCGACACACAAAATGGTGTCCGGGTAACTTACAAATAGTTAACTAAGTCAATGATAATTAAATGACACAGTAGATAGAATAAAACTTTTAACAAGATAATATGCCTCATTTATGACTCTTGAGCTACCATAGTCATGAGTATAAGTTGAGAAGGCCTGGAATGGCAAATCGATGTCTTGTTCCTTTAAAAGATATTTAATTCTGCAACAATATGCAATAGGGGCAGGGTTTCGTAAGAGGTTACCAGGGTAACCCAAGGATTGGGGGCCGGAACCTAGGAAGAAACACCAAGGTAACCTTTGCATTGTTGTGATGACACTCCACCTAGAATAACAGTTAACCTTGTAATTGTAGTAAAATCAATTGTCAAGAATCTGGAAGCAATGTAATCAATAGATTATGTGTACTAGTGTCTAGGGTTAGTAGATTAGGTCTGGGTAACCTTATTACTATCTCCTAGCATGGGGGGTGGACCTATGTAATACCCCTCCTCTTACTATTTGGATTTATTATTTTTCTATGCGTTCGTTTGCTACTTGTGATTATGATGGTACTGTTAGTATGTGATTTGGTTAGTTAGACGTTAGATGATGATGTTATTTGATTATGGACTTGATTATTTCTTATGACACTATGGTTGGTTATATTAGTTGATTTTCAGAATTATGATATGATGCAGTGATTTAATTTAATATGTTATGAGATGATTGTTAGTTAGAAATGTTAATGTATTGGTTATATTATAATTGTTAGAATAGGTGTGATGAAGGTCAATATAGCATCACTCATTCGCGAGTGCCCTGTTATGTTGCGATTCCTTCTCACAATGCAGTATTTTGATTTAATGCTTTGATGTTATGTATATATGCACATGTACACAATTTCGTTTGTATGCAGGATTGCAGGTACAAGTCTCGATTCCACCTGCTTCGGCAGGACAGGGCGAGCACCAATAACCCAACGGTTAAATGTTGAAACAAAGGTGACGATGAAGTCCTCCTATTCCATGATGTTAGGTCATCTCGTTTGTTTGGTATTGTTTACTTTGTGTATTTGTCATCATTTGTGTTTTGTGTTATGTGTTTTGTCGTATTTTGTCAGGGTGGCATTTTATAAGTTATGATTTATTTTAATGATGGAAATAATTATTTATTTAATGTTTGATTTAAATTCTTTTTAAATATTTAGATGATTTAATTATTTTTGAAAATCATGTATTACAATTAAATAATAATTAAATATTAAATGTGACTTAATTATTTTTAATCAATTATCTAGTGGTGGATAATTATTAGAATAATTTATTTAAATTAAATGAGTAATGTGTTGTGCAAGAAAGTTGCAAAAGCAGAAATTAAAACAATAAAACAAATAAAAGAATGAAAGGATTGTTTGAACCAATGAGAATACAGATCTGGGTAAAAAGCTGGCTTTTAAAGAATTGTTTTCTTTTATTTTTGATTTTTAGAGTTTTTGGAAGAAAGGGAGAATATATTTTATTTAATTATGTATCTTGTAAGTTTTTACACACACGAAGAATTAGGGATACAAAAGTTGCACAAGTATTTGGGTTATGTATCTTTGAATCTGAAGAGATTAGTTTTGAATTCTTTGCTATTATTTGAGGAGAGTGCTAGGAAGGAAATTTGTCTTTAATCTGTTACTGATGTCTTGGGGAGTTCTTTCTGGATTAACAATTGGAATCGAGTTCGAGGGAAAAATTATGTAGAGGAGATTTGGAAGCACGAATAGGAACTCTTCGAGGACATCAGAATCAAGCAGGCATCTTCAGTCTTTTGAATAAGCGTTGGACATCAGGTTCTTCTTTTTATACTTTCTTTCTAGTATTTTTCTTTCATCTTTGTGCTTCAGAGAAAACAAAACAAAATTTAGTAAATATGGTTTATGTGAAGAAAGGAAAATAAATTGTTATTTGAATTAAAAATTAGTGAAAGATCTTAGACTAGAAATCAGGAAAAATATAGTTATTGTACTATTCTCAAATTTGTCAAAAACAAAAGAAAACCTGATCATCTGAAATTTCCAACTCAACAAAAATAGGATTTTAGGAAAATGATATCTTTGTTGAAAATAATAAATCTTGGGGTTTTAGTTATGTATTTATTTAAGTATGGTTGAATCTATTTATTTCTCTGTATTTGCCCTTTATTCTGTTATCTGTTATTTTTCCTCTGTTCTTTATTCAGTATATTAATATATATATATAGACTTATATTGTTTTATATATATATTAAATTTTGTGTCGGCCATACGCCTGACATTAAATAAATTTTATAATTTTTGGATTCTATATAAAGGCATTGTCTGTGTTTATTTCATCGAAGTTTCTTTTAAAAAAAATGCATGCACAAAATTTTAATATTAAAAATTTCTTTTATAAAAAAAAGGGGAAGACAAAAAATTAAATGTTAATGTTTTGTTTTAAAAAAATTGTATTATGGGAAGGGAGGGACGGCGCAGCTGTACCTCCCCACCCCTCTCCCTATGCGCGCTGGCTGCAGGTACAACACTCACATGGACTGTTGTATGCAGCAGTCCTTAGGATTGCTGCACATAGCAGTCACATTGATTGATGTGCGCAGTCCTATGGACTGCGCCAGACTTGGGGGCCCATGCCCTTTTAGTTAAACTAAGTTTTTTTTTTATATATTAAATTTGTTATATAATTTAAATATATTTGTTAAATTTTAGTAATATTAATATTATTAATATATATATATATAATTAATGTATTTTTATTATTTGATGAGTATTTAATTTAATAAATATAATAATTATATTTAATTTATTGAACATAATAATTATAATTTATTTTACTATTAAATATAATAATTGCAATTTATCCAAAATGAAATTTTGATTATTTTATTTAATATTTTGTTAGTTTATAATGTAATTGTATTATATTTTAAAGGTTAATTTATATTGTTGTGTAAATAAAGAGTATTATTTTATGGGTTGAACGAATCATTTAAACGGGTATTTGCTTTAATTTGTTATTGTGGAAATTATTATTGTATGAGATGTAATGGGGATTATTTTTAGCACTTTGGATGTAATAGGAATGTTTTATGAAATTGAGTTAAATTGTGATTTTGGTTATGTAATCGAGTGAGTCATTTTCCTTAACTATGAAATCATGCGGTCTTGTTATTGTCTTCTTTTCTTTATGGTTGTAAATTTCACTCGTAATGTGGGAACCCTATTGTTAAATTGTGAAAACCTTGTTCCAGAGGCTTGTCATTTAGAGTGTTATTCTCCTCTTGATTATGTTCTTGAGTGTTATTGGTTTTACGTGTGGAAGGGTTGAACAGTTTCGTAAGACTTTTGATTATGAGTGATGCGAGAGGGTTAATACCTCACATGGTTCTTGTGTTAGTATTATGTTCTTTATGTTATAGTTCAACCCTTTCCTAGTTTTGATTATGTTAGGGGTCATAGGGAGAGTGGCTCTTCGTGGGCGCCGGCGCCTCGGGTAAGAGGAAGTGCCAGGGGAACCCACGTAAGAGTAGTTAAACAAGTGATAACCTAAAAATAGAATTTAGGGGGATGGGTAGTAAAATATACAAGATAATGAAAACTGGATTCCTCATCTATGCATTAGGGCTACCGTAGACTAGTGATAGACTAAGTAGGCCATGGTCGGCAAAGTCGTAGTCTCATCTTCATGAGAGACCATCGGCTCCACCTTAGCTACCCTATGGTGTCAGCGCCTCAGTTAGGAGGAAGGGCCAGGGGATCCATAGATGGGTGCCGGCGCCTCAGTTGGAGGAAGTGCCAGGGGATCCCATGAGAGCTATGTGATGACACTCTCCACTAGACATCCTTGTTCTTGTTTCTTGTCACCTCTAGATATTGTTATATTTATGTTATTTTCGAGGGTTAGGGAATCCATAGATGGGTGTCGGTGCCTTAGTTGGAGGAAGTGTTAGGGGATCCCATGAGAGCTATGCGATGACACTCTCCACTAGACATCCTTGTTCTTGTTTCTTGTCGCCTCTGGATATTGTTATATTTATGTTATTTTTGAGGGTTAGGGAATCCATAGATGGGTGCCGGTGCCTCAGTTGGAGGAAGTTCCAGGGGATCCCATGAGAGCTATGCGATGACACTCTCCACTAGACATCCTTGTTCTTGTTTCTTGTCACCTCTGGATATGGCTATATTTATGTTATTTTTGAGGGTTAGGGAATTCATAGATGGGTGCCGGCGCCTCAGTAGGAGGAAGTGCTAGGGGATCCCATGAAAGCTATGTGATGACCCTCTCCACTTGACACCCTTGTGCTTTACTTGTAGTTGCTTCTGGATATTGTAATCTCTTTGTTGTTTCTGATTTTAGGGCTAGGAGATCCATAGTTGGGTGCCGGTGCCTCAGTTGGAGGAAGTTCCAGGGGATCCCATGAGAGCTATGCGATGATCCTCCCCACTTGATACCCATTGGACTTGTTTCTTGTTGCCTATGGAATTGTGTATTTAATGGTTGATTTAGATTTATTATGGAATCGTGTCCTTTTTATTGTTTCAAATTTATTTGGAAATGTATTTTGGATGTTGTTGCGGTTCTTCTAGATATTGTATCTTTATGATGCCTTTGATTCTTGTGAATTTTTTCATGATTGTTAATTGATAGTACTTCATGTTATTGTGATGAGTTTCATGGTTTTAACTTGTTATGTGATTTGAGAACATCGATGGTTGTGCATTGCATGCTTGAGTTGTACTTGTTTTGTATCATGTTGTTATTGAGTCGGTCTGACATTCATGGGCAGGTTCACTTCCTCATCACCTCTAAGCACAGGGGGTGAGTTACTTGTAATTCACATGGTTGGGTGGAACGTGCTCCGCACCCGTTGGGTTCCCCATCAGCGTCTTGTCTTCTCAGCTTTCTACAATGGAGGTGTACCAGTGATCAGTTGTACTTCATATTTCATTATACTTGTATCAATCCCCATGTTGGGAAATTCAATGTAATTCATTTATCAAAGAAAATTGTAATGTAATATTATAACAATGATGTAATAGTTAGGCTCTTTTGTAACTCTATTAAGAGATTTATCATGGATGTAATTATGCGATGTTTGTTATGCTCGCATCATGGTTATGGGATGTATCATTGTTATGGTTATTATAAAGTTAATGGTTATGTTGTAATCTTTATCTTTACTTGTGTTTAGTTGTTGCGATGTAACCTCGCGTGCCCTAGAGAACCAAGTGTATTAATGCTATGTGTTATGCTATGTGGTTATGGTTTAATGATATTGTATGTCTAATTCTATTGTTTTTAAAATAAAATTATTTGCATTGTGTGTGTTCTTTGGGGTTTGCACGATGGGCGTTACAACCTACGGGTACCACATGGTTGGGTGGAACGTGCACCTTACTCCGTTGGGTCCCCAATATGATTATGGCATTGAGAGCTTCATGGATGGAGAGCTCACACTTGGATCTTAAGTGTACTTTCATCATTGTATATTGTATACTTGTATTTGAAAACATCCCTCAAATGTATAAGAGGTGAACAATGTAATTGTATTTGTAATTATTATTTGAACTACCTCATCAAGTTGGATGAGTAATGTAATATCATGTCAATGCAATGTATGGAATAACATGTTTGTACTTTATTATGTTAACATGAATGGAAATTTATTATTATGCAATGTTTGTCTTTATGTTATTAATTAAATGTGCAATGCGAAATACTTAAGTCACTTATGGAAAACTCAAAGTAGTGTAACATTGCTTAACCTAAGAATGTATGCTATTAATTAACTTATAATTAAACTTTTTTAAAAAAAATTATTACACCTTTACAACACATTTGCAACATTCTTAGGTTATTAAGATGGGGCATTACATAAATGAAATGCAATGTTTATTTTTATGTTATTATTTAATATGTGCAATGCGAAATACTAAAGTCATCTATGGAAACTCAAAGTAGTGTAACATCGCATAGCTTAATGAATGTATGCAACTAATTAACTTAATAATTATACTTTAAAAAAATATATATATTACACCCTTATACATAATTGCAACATTCTTAGGTTATTAAGATGGGGCATTACAATTGTAATGACATAATTTTAGATGTATTAATAAATGTATAAGGAATTTATTCATATTTAACAAATAAAAATATATACTATCTATAGCAACAATTTTTTTGGGACTAGAAATTTATAAATTATAGGTTGAATGGTAAGGCTAACAATTTTTTGTTGTGGTTTGTATTTTTCTTCTATGCTTTGTTTGTGCTAGGCTATTGCCCATCTATCTTTCACTCTATTTGTTTATGCTTGTGTTTCTCCTTGTAGTTGTTTAGTTGTTCGGTGGGTTGAGGTGTCTATGCTTTTTCTTTTGATTGTTTTATTGAACTCATGGGTTTAAGAGCCTTCCCCTACTTTCAATATAAAAACAATACCATCTAAAATTAAATTATATCAGTAGTCAAATTCTATGCAAATAAATAAATAAATAAATAAAAAGTCTTAATTTGTAAAATTGGGAAACCTAATTATTATAATGATGAGTTTGTTTATATTAAAAGAAGGGTAAAGATCACATGAATTATTCACACTTAAAAAATTGGAAAACATCCTACTTATAGCAACACATTTTTTTCACTTCTTAAATAGTGACTATTAAAATTCCTAATAAAATAAATAAATATTATAATATAGCATAATAGCACAAATTCTAATTAATTTAAAAATATCAAAATATAATTAAAAGAATAAAAATAATTACCACTTTATACCACTAACCTAAAAGAATGAAAAAAGAGATAAAAAGTATTACTTTGTAAAATTGGAAACCCACTCAGTCAAACTGCATCTTATAGAAACTAAAAAAATATACCTTTACTTGGTAAAATTGGAAAACTTAATTATTATATTAGCACATTTTTTATCTATTAAGAATGTGGACCATTCGATATCATGAGAGATGGGTTCTTGTTGAACCACTACTCATGAAACATGGGTCAATGAGTTTGACTCGAAACTACACGGTTGAACCCTCATAGCAATATCATAATGTAGAAATTATTATTTTAAAAAATATTATTTATTAAAAATTTAACTCTTTTTAATTAAAACAATGAAAAGAATAGCCACTTTATAACACTAATCTGAAAGAATGTAAACAAAAAATCTAAATTATACATAAAATAAATATTTGAAAATATAAAATATAAGTATAAATTTAATGAATAGGTTGAATGATAAGATTAGCCATACCATCTAAAAATTAAGGAAGTTATTAAAAAAGGACTAAAATTTAAATATAAATTTGTCGTTAAAACTATTTAATCTTCTTAAAAATTAAAAATATTAATATCAATATAATTTAACTATTTTAATTTTCATGGAGGGTTTGGGGATTCTTTGCTTTGGGTTGGTAAAAGGTTATTTGTGAAGCTGATTCACAAGTAATGATTTCTCTTTTGAATCATGGTATTAACTGGTAGTTGGCTTTGGTGGTTCAACATATTCTTCAAGTTAGCTCTAGGATGGTGGCGGTCTCCTTTGTTCATATCCCAAGGGAGTGGAATCGGGTTGCTATCTGCTTGGCCAAGTGGGATTCAGATCATGATGGTGGTTGGAAGATTGAGGGCTGGATGCAGGTTTCCCCTGAGTTATGTCAAGATTTGGATTGGTTCCTTGAGGAGGATAGGAGGCAACATGCTGATAGTTGATGATGTTTTTGTTGAACTAGTTTTGGGACTAGGGCCCTCAATTATTGTTGTAAAGTGTTCTTTTGATTTTCAATAAAGTTTTTACCCCCTTTTTATTAAATAAAGGGTAGTTAGACAAACACCTACTTATTTTTTTCCTGAAATTTAAGTACTGTTGCATTGAAATTTCAAATTTTTGCCACTTAAGGGCCTATTTTTTCCATGATGATTTTTCACATACCCTTATATTTTTTTACGTTAGAATATTTGTTCAAATACTCAAAGCATATGATCTCCTTGTATGAAAATTTAATGAGTCTACATGTTTATATACGAAAATCTATATCTTTCCAAAGTTGAGCACAATGGATAGAACTTCCACAACAAATATATTTGGTCAATTTTGAGTTGGAAAGACAACTACTGTAGTACCCCTCCGTTTATGCTATGCTTTCTGTTGATACTTTCTCATACTGTTAGACTTTGTTATTTTGTTGGATACTTGGATCGCTGATTTTGAGCGATGATGGATTATTGTGTGACATGATGATACTTTGTGAGATGCTTATTGTTTTCAGATTTGATGTGATTTAGAGTAGATGATTATTTTCAGTTGTTTATGGATATGCATATGCTTATGATGGACTAACAACATGTATTGAGTCAGTCTTCTGTGAGTGTATTAGTGTGGAGAACAGAATCACATCACTCGCTTGCGAGTGCCCTGCGATATCTGTGACTTTCTCCGCACGGTGTGCCTGTTTACTGCTTTATATATATATACATGCATGTACATTGTTTGCTTGGTTGCAGGATTTACAGGTACATGACACTGACTCCACCTGTGTAATCAGGTCTGAGCGTGTCAAGACTCAACGGAATTGTTGAATGGGAGATAGTAGTTAGGTTTATCCTAGTTCAATCTTTAACCCTAGTCTTAGTACAATGTTAGTTTTCAGTTTTGAGTTGTAGGTTGTAAAGTGTTTCTGTTGGTTAAATTATTTTTGAAAAGGTAAATTTGCTTATGTTTAATATTGGTTATTGTATTTTATTTATTGTTATTAAAATTAATATTTAAATATAATTGAAATTTATTTATTTAATTATTTAATACATTAGTTAGTTTAATTAGTTAAATAGTTAATCTTTAAAAGGATTTAACTATTTAATTAAATAAATTAATTAATCAGATTAAATTATTAAATGCATAAATTATATTGTGTTTAAATAGATTAGAAGATTAGAAAAAAAAATAAATTGAAATAATTTGCATGTATAATAAAATTGTGTTTGAAAATTAATTGTTAGTATTTAAATAAAATACATGCAAATTAATTTGTAAAAGTTTAAATTAAATAAATTAATAAATTGCATGCAAAAAAAATATTGAATGGCAAAACTTGCCGAGAAGTGGAGAAGATATTTCTCAACAACTTCTCGACAAGTGTATGAGTGCCATAATGGCAAAGGTTGTTAAAAATTTTCACGGAGGATATTGAGGATCTCGGAAATTGCAGGAGTTATTCATTGCCTCGGGAAAATTTTTGATCTCTGGAAAAAAAATTATCTTTCTTTGTAAGTTGATATTCTTAAGATTTGTGATCTCTGTTATTTTAGGTTGTGAATTTGTGTGGAAGATCTTTCAAGAATCTTGGTGGAGGTCCCTATTGTGTTAGTTGAAAACTTGAGATTGGTTTTGTTTTCTTTGTGGGAAGAAAACTAGAAACTCTGGCAAGATAAATTTTTCAAGCGTTGGATAACACATATGATCTTGGTGAAATTGTTTATTTATTTTTAAAAAAAGAAAGTAAGTTAAATATATATATTTAAAGAGTAATTAAAATCTTTGTTTATTTATTTTACCTGTGAAGATTGTTTACTCCATACTGCTGTGTGAAATTTTAATGTAGAAAAATTTTCTGTTAAAAGTATTTTGTTTTTCTTGAAAAGAATTATTTGAATGGGAAATTGAAAATTTCTAGGTATATTAGATTTGGAATGTAAAAATAATAAATAGAGAGTTTCTTGATTGATTTGGAAATGAATTTGGAGTGTTGTTCATTAAAAACTACTGTTATTGTTTTTATTTATATTATTTTGAAAATCAAATTGTACAGAATTAAAATTATTTTTTCCTATTTCCTGTAGAAAGTTTTACCAGAAAATAATTTAACTGTATATGTTAAATTGATTGAATATTTTATATATATATATCTATATATATATATTTGTTTGTTAAAAGTATATATATATCTTTGGTTGTACTCTGTAATAATATTGTTTCTACAGTAAAATTTATAAAACAAGAAAATATTAATTTTAAATCAATTGGTTTCGATGCAATAAATCTTAAAACGATTTTAAAAAAAAATAAAATTTAAATGATTTAGGGGAGGGCCGAAACCCTCCCCCTATTTTTATGGGTGGCACAGCCATCCCCATGGCTGCGCACAGCAGCCAGGGGCTGCTGGGCGCAGCCCTGGAGAGGGCCGCGCCTTCCCCATTGGAAGCCGTGGCAGGGGCTGCGGCCAGTTTAACAAAACTTTATTTCTTTTATAAAAAAAGTTTTCAATGCGTTGGTTTTATTTGAATATTATAAAATGTGAATTTTTCAATAATAAAAGTTATATTTATAAATTCAAACGCGTTTTTTTATTGTGTATTTTAAAATTGCGATTTTTCAATATATGTATTTATATAATAGTTTATAAATATATATATATTAATTTGAATATATATATCTCTTTTGGAAGTCAATATAATAATTTATATATTAGTATTTATATACAGACATATATTCATATATGTTTATATAAATATATATATAAATATTAAGAAGATTTGTGAGTTATTAATTAAAGAAATAAATTTGATATTTTATATATTATATGTAAACTTGAAGATTAAATATTTTAAAGCTAGTAAGAATGAAAGAGAAATTTCTTTATACATTTTATGTGAATTTGGAAATATCAAAGAGTAGATTAAATGGAATAATTATTATTTTAACGTTTTCAAAATAGATCTTTTATCAAGTTAATTTCTATTTACATCGTTTTCAAAATTGATGTATGTGGATTTAGTAAATCCGAAAATTAGACATTTCTAATTCCTGATTTGTTATTTCAAAGTCGTGTTTTCTTTTATTGGGAAAATGGGAATTTTTATGTGTTATTAAGTCTTCCAGATCGTTTGTAAATGTGGGGATTGTGATTATTAAAATTAAAATTCTTGAGATAGCTAAGGTTGTATACATGGTGTTTGTGTGGTGTTTAGACACCCGAATTTTAGAACATAGTTATTATTGTTCGTTTTGAAAAGAGTTGAGTTTCTTGTTGTATTTTTTTTTGTACACCATGTCAACCTTAGTTAAGAAGACTTAGTAAACCTATGTTATGTTTAGGGGAGTGGCTTTTTGTAAGGGCCGACACACAAAGGGGTGTCAGGGTAACTTACAAGGAGTTTGTAAGTCAGTGATAATTAAATAACATAGTAGTTAGATTTAAATCTTTTAACAAGATGTGCATGCCTCTCTTATGACACTTGAGCTTCTTCAGTCAAGAGTATCAGATGAGAAGGCCTGAAATGG